>MKEJ01005127.1:0-15682 GCA_001753735.1 Embelia ribes | reverse complement strand
AAATTTAATGTAATAATGCAACAAAGATTACCAACCGTATGATCTCGAATTTCTCCCCTTTTTTGCAAATTCAGAGAAACCTTCATTAAATGAAGTTACACCATCTAGAACATTATAATAATATAAATGAAAAAATTGTATCTCCTTGTGGACATACCTCTCTAAGGAAATGCAAGAATAATACTCCACCTAGTTTCCCGTTTTTGATAAACGAACTAAATTTCCGAAACCAGGATATATCGATCGGGCAACTTTTGTGAACCCCGATTCTGATTTTCTGTAAGCACTTGTTGGCCATCGAAGACAAAAACGATTCACAATCTTTTAAGCCGTATAGCAACAATATCGAACTTGAGATCATAACACCCTCACTTTTGAACAGGCCACGGAGAAATAAACTTTATAGCTGCAGAAATTTCAGGAAAAAGTTTTTAGGAAAAGAATATCAATCCCACATTTTCGGAAGGAAGCTCGTATTCAACCACAGTGTCTCAAGATTTGTACAGCCACTTAACGACATGTAGCCCGGTTTATCAGAGTGGTCGCGAAAAATAAAAGTTCGAAGGCTTGGTAAATAAATCAATTGAATCCAAGAACGGACACCTGATATCTCAAGCTTCTCGAGCCGATCTAGGCTGTGCAAATGAAGCTTTACGATATTATTGCACCGTTTAAGCGTGAGCTTAACAATGCTTGGGCAAAGTGGGATGAGAAATTCGAGACCGACCTTAGAAAATAAAACATTCTCAAGGCTTAATTCTCGCAAAGAATATAGCGTAGCGGGTTTGTCAATCGACAAATTCTTAAGGACTCGTTAATTTCTTTTTCAGCATCGGATGATGATTTTTGGAAAAAATTTCCATTAATAGCTATCTTTAAAAGCAAGCGTTCGTTGAGCATTAGCCCAGGAGAGGCCAGAGCCCACGTCTCGTTGGGTATGCGCGTGAGCCTGTATCTTTGAGTGGAAGGAACGAGACGATGTGGCAGATTATTTCATTGGGCAGCTGGGAAATTCTGTCGATTAGATCATTTATTTTTCCACTGACTCGTTGTCCTCTTCAACAAGTTTCTCTTCTCTCCATCCCTCTATTTCTGCATAGCATTTACGTTTCAACAATCCCTCTATTTCAGCGTAACATTTACGTTTCAACAAATGTTACACGGATACAATACGATACAAGATATATACAAATGTAAGGTATTTACCTCAAGCTTCGCCGTAAATTGGTCTGAGAACTATAGAAGTGATCGGTTACTATTGGCCGAAGCAGATATAAATAAATACAAGCAATATGTGCATTATTGATTGTAATAAATTCCTCTAATGAGTCCCAATAATCCTATTTTTCCTCCACTGCGAAATCAAGTCCAACAATTATAGATTTAAGTAGCTCATTTGTGGGCCACAAGAATTCCAATTGAGAAAAATGAGACGCAATTATTGAAATTATAATATTTTTACTTCAAAAGAAGCTTGGGAATCAACTATATGCAAATATTATATAGAACTTTCCCAACAGCAAGGTTTTTAATATCGGTCTTCACCGTTACGTAACACCGTTACGTAATGGTTCTGGGAGTAACTGAAATCGTTACAGGCCATTGCAGAAACGGAAATAAAATTCGCAGCTGTAACGGTCGTTACGTCCGTTATATCAGCCGTTATAGCACCGTATCAGTCGTTAAGCTGTAAGAAAAATCAAATAAATTTAAAAAAAAAACATTGATATTTTGGGAATTAGACATGTAAAATCTATCATTGCAATATAAAAATAATTTATCAAATAATTCATAAAATTCCAAAAAAAAAGTGAATGGGCAAACAATGAGTAATCCCGTGAGCAGAAATGAATGTTTCAAAGGTAATGCCAAATTTCTGCAAAAGTATTAAGAAATGCATATTTTATTTTATAGATTATTAAGAAAATTTTAACATAAAAGTACTAAAAAGTATACGAAATTATTAATAATATAATTGTATAGTATAACTAGTGCTTAATTTTGAAATTTAGACGAATCGAGTGAAATTGAAAAAATTTGCAACTCCGCCACAACTATTATGCTATGGCCGTTACACCCATTACACCACAATCGTTACCATTACGACCAATGCCATGCCACAACCATTACGCTATGGCCATTATATTCTGAAACCATTACACCGCAACCGTTACCATTACAACAAATGACACCGTTATTTAAAACATTGCCCAAGAGACTGAAAAAACAAAAAAGAAGAAAAAACGTGAAACAAAACAAAAGCGAAAAAACAAAAAACAAAATGCTAGAAAATTGTCTACCCCCGTCTCTAGAGTATTCGTTTTGAGATTTAATCTTCGTCCTGATTGATCATGATGGTTCCTCGAAGTGTTCTTATTCCACCCCTGCCAACGACGACAAGTTACCAGTATAGATGTGCAACAGATTTCATTTTATATATGAACTAAAACTAGGAAAAAATTGAAAGGCTCTTACTTAATTAGCAGGCTTTTGATGAAATGAATTTTAGTTAAGAGAGATTATGGCTAAAATCTGAGTTAAAAGACCTCTCCTCGCTAGTTTAGTATGATTTATAACCATCATAAAATAACTAAGAGAGATTACCACGATAAACGACGGAGTTTTACTATTTCCCCCAATCCGAGCAACAACCCGGATCAGTGGATCTTCGGAACATGAGTAAAATGCCCTCATAAATAGTCTTTCACATAGTACAATCTCGTGACTCCCTCAACAAGATGAGTACATATTTGTTCAGGGCTACCAAATTGTTGGGCTCAACACGACTTTTATGGTGATATAAGTAGAAGTATGATAAGAAAAGTTGATCACTGAAATTTAATTTTGAGCTTGACAAGATCTTTAAAAGACGTCTTCTTGCTAATCCTCGTCGACAACTCAATCTTGGCACTTTCCAAATCATGTCTCCGACACCGGACATGACTCGATTCACAACATTTCTTAATCGCTCCTTTCGAGCTCTGCAGGTGCTTTTGTATCACCTAATACAAGAAAAACAAGTCATATATCCTAAATAGTTTGTTATCTCGGAGATTCAAAAACCAAGTAACGTGGATAGGGCCTTTCATGAAACTCGAGATTTATTTTTTGCAAACATGTCCCGGTGTTCATCGTAAACAAGAAAGGCTCAAGTTTTTGACACTTGTGTTGCATATATCAATGTTTCGAAACCACCTGCTCTCCTCATCTGAGAAGCCCATCCATATTTCAAGTTTCTCGAGTCAATCAAGAAGATCTAAATGAAGATAATTTGAAATCGTGCAATTTTTTAGTTGTAATTTCCTAATTTTTTTGATAATAGAGAAAAGAAAATAACACCTACCAGATAATCCTACATTGTCGATGGTTAGCTCTTCTAATGAATGTATCCTCATCATAAAGGTCAAACCCCCGAGCGAACAGTTTTGTAAACTCAATATAGCAAGATTTTCTCATACGGAAATGGTGATTGGCAAAGGGCAGCACTGTCAATTGGTCCCAAATCAGATATGCATTACGTATATATCATACTTCGCTGCGAGTTGCAATCAATCATTGAAGCAGGTTGAGTTTTCCAAAAGATCAGGCATATGAAGAGAGTTGCAACCAATCTCACTACTTTCGACCAAATGTTTCTGGACGAGATGCAATTCGGGTGAGACACGAACCCACGTTCTACCAATGGTATGGGTGGCAACTATATCTCTTGGTGGAAGGAAAGAGAGAATTCACTCGATGATCTCATCAGGTAACAGGGAAATTCTGTCAGCGGATTCGGTTCTGTTTATAACGATTGGGACTCTGCAGTTCTCAATATTATCTTGTTTCTCATTAGCTGTTTCGACACTGGCTTCTCTTCTAGAACAACCTTTTCCGCTATCCATTTCCGTATCGCTGCTAAAAATATCCAAGTTTCATGAAAAATCTGCAGCTAAAAATGACATATTTATCAGACAAAAAAAAAAAAAAGAAAAGAAAAAAACAAGTAAAAAGAAATAAAAGGTAAAAAATTAACAAGGTAGTCCTGCAATTTGAATAATGCATTGATTAAATTAACAAGGTTAAAAAACTAAAAGAAATAAAATAAAATAAAAAAAAAAAAACCTATTCTATAAGTGGATGAAGGGTATAAATCAACTTGGAAATTTACATACAATATTAAGTTTAGCATGATGAAGCTTTGAACCCTAACTTGGAAAGGTACTTAACAGAGGGTGAGTTCATACTACACATATTTAGAATAAAATGAAATAGATATGCAAACAACAATAATTTATTAAGAGGGAATTATATATATACATGCACACAAAAAGAACCCTATCTATTATTGCTTTATTTTTATCCATAGAAATATGATGTGCATTATTAACAGTCTATTTTAAATTAATTTTGCAGTGATAGAACATCTAAAATAGAAGTGACAACAAAATAGAAATAGAGACTATTATATTATTTGTGCATGGAGTGATTAACAAAAAACTAAATATATAATTATAAATGAGAAAATCTTTGACCCGTTCTCATCAAAATTGTAATATATGTAAAATAAACACGATTATATACTCAACAATTTATTTTAAAGGTAAATTTATCAATACCAAGATTATATATAGATGATAGAATGTTGTGACAAGCGGCAGTTGGCGGGAACTGCCACGTGGCTCGCCATGTAGATTGCTACCGGAGAATCACACTGCGGACGATATATACATATATGGATTGAGATTTTATATATACAAGTAATTAAAATTTTTCCTGCATATTGCCATTCAATGTATATATAGTGTAGATAGGGCCTCATCAGGTGATGGCCCAACTAATTGTACCTATAAAAATATGGATCATATTTCCTTGGCCCAATTAACTTGTACTACATATTCATAAACTACAAACTTATAACATATGTACATTTTTTATTATAAAAAAAAAAGGTACCAAATTGATTCTTACTCAAGTTTAATTGCTAAAAACACTATATTATTTTTAAATTGAGATTAAAAAAGTTTGCTATTATTTGAAAATATTTCGTAAGGTACGAAATCAATACCGGCTGATGATTTAAATAAAATCCTTTTGCTTTATCTCTTTTATATATAAGTGGAAAGTGCAATTTAGATCCTTTTGCTTTATCTGTTTCGTATATAAGTGGAAAGTGCAATTTAGATTGTCCGCTCATAACTATTATCGTTGATGACATAATTAACGGTGTATGAACGTATGATGTAATACATTCCGTTTGAGATACAATTTGTTCGACTCTAAATAGAATTGGATGTAACGAATTAGTAAATGATTAAATCGGGCTCATTTATATAGCGAGTTGAGGCCATGCATATTCATTCTCTTGGAAAAAAGTTGATGTGAAGCCAAAATATGTACGACTCATATCAAGCAAATGAACCAAGTTTCATAGCATTCTAAAGTCTGTTATCTAAAGGGTTTGGTTGCATCTATAAGCTGAAGATTTTCAATTTTTTTACTTAAAAGTTGGATTGATTGCTCTGCTTTTAAGTTAAACTTATCTACAATTTTGGCACTGAAAGTTTTATTAAGTAGAATACATCTAATTTTTTCTTCATAAAAAATAAATTGATTTATTTGTTTAAAAATTGGGGCAAAACAAACCATAAGGGATGTACATTGTGTGCTCCAATTATTGGTTTTGCATTTATCTTCTTTAAATAAATACAGAGCATGTTGATAGAAGTGAGGCTTTTAAGTTCTTCTTCACTAATTAATCTTGCCAACAAAGCGTCCAAATTTTTGAATAGGTCATAGATGAAGTATGAAAACAATAATGTTGCAAGTTATAAATGTATGTATATCCATGCATATAAAAGTCAAAATCTTTACGTGTGAGCCCCAACCAAAAATGAATAGAAGATAAAAAGTACATGTAGACAAAGACATTCAATTATTTTGGGAAAATACATGCTCCTATAATTTGTATAAATATTATTGTTAGTAATAAATAATGTGGGCAACGCAAATTTTTTTATTCAAAGTATTGTTTAAGGAGGTAATTATATTTGAATCAAGGGCTATATAATAATTTTTCATATTTTTTTTCCTTAACAGTTATATATTTTTTTTGAAGTATACCAACTTTGAAATTAATTAAGAAAAAAAAAAGCCTACTAACAGCTTGCCAAAATACCAAACAAACCCAAAACGTCGGTAACCACCTTGATCTGACCAACTTTGAAGATTCTTGTTTGTTTCATTTATTGGTTTATTGAAAAAGTATATTATGTATCCAACTAACGCAAGATTCTATTTTAACCCCTCTCTATTCGGCTATGTCATTCGTCAAATTAGTTATTTTACCGAATTACTATAATCTTAATTATATTTTTATTTTTCTTTACTTATTATTTATATATATAATAGTTCTATTTAAAATCAATATTTATTACCATTATTTTTTGAAAATATTTTACACAAAATGATTAAATTTATATATCAATATTGATATGATTTTGAATTATAGTTTATAATCTTTTACATAGTGCATAGCATATAAAAATAAGTTTGATGAATTTAAAGTTATAAATTTTAATTAAAAAAATAGGTGACTAGTAATGAATCAGAAAATATGAATAGAGAGAGGAGTAGAGTTTACATGGATGAGAAATAATAGAAAGACGAGAGAGAAAATATTTTAGCAATGCTATAGTAATTTGCTAAATTTAGTTGTGACGATAACTAACGATTTAACTAAATTGATGTACACTTGTTTTTTGAGTTTTTTTGTTTTTGTTTTTTTTATCATTTTGTTTGATAGCTAGAAATATATATTAAGCTAATATGCTTGCCTAATGCTCAAACGAATCTATCAACCTATATTTATGAACTTTTACCGAAAAGACTACAAGTTTGTTTTTGGCGGAGAGAAGTTCAAAGAATTACCGGAGTTAATCTAAAAAAAATAATCGTTCACAGTTTAAAAGGAGAATGATATATTTACTCATCAAATATACCCGAAAATCTTTTCCAAAGGCGTGGATCCGTACATGACACAATTTACTTATTATATTTACGATGCAACACATTCCATATAATAAAATTTATTTTATAAATAAAAGGGTAAATTTCACTCTACTTCTCTCATCTACCACTCTGTTTCACTTAAACACCTCATGTACATTTTATTTCGGTTCACCTCTCTCATTTTTTGATAAATATCTAAATTACTTTTCTTTTAATTATAATTGACATAGATGACTAAATTATAATTGACATAGATGACTAAATTACTTTTCTTTTAATTATAATTCACTTAAACACCTCATGTAAATTCCCACACCCCCTTTCATTCTTTTCAAATTGTTAAACTCAATGGTGCAGAAGTAAATTAAGTTTTTTCTCATTTTTTCACCGATTTGACTATGGTATGCAATGCTATCAAAAAGTCAGCTCATTACTCTGCTACGTATTTGTTAGCTCATAGTAATAAATAATGTTTCATACTATGAAAGGGAGTAAATAGCATTCCCTTTTACTTTGATGATGTCCTATACCAATATCTAAACACCAATACTAAAAAAATTAGTTTTTCACTTTTGAGAATAATACTAATATTTGAAATAAGTGTCATGTAATAATAAAAAAATATATGTTTAGGAATTGTGGAGGGAGGGTTTGAAGAGAGAAATGGGTGGATGAGATTTGGGGAAAGAGGGATAGAGAAAGTAGGGTAACTTTGTCATGAGCTTAATTTTAATTGATAAGATTATAACAAAAGAATAATTTCGGTATTTTATTAAAGATGAGGGAACGGATCGAAATATACTGTAGATGTGGGGTGTTAATCGAAACAGAGTGGTAGATGAGGGTGGTAAAAAGAAATTTACCCTAAATAAAATGGGTAAATCTTTAGGGGAGATTATGTAACTAAAACGAAGCAAATAAGCATAGGAGTGAAAATTGTTAATAACCCACGTCATTACTCATTAGCATCCATAAGATCCAAACACAACAAAAAATTTAATAGATAATTACGTAGGTTAGACAAAAACCTAGCTGCCAAAAAAGAAGAATAAACATGTGGTTAGCAAATTAAGGTTGGTGGGGTTTGATTTCCAATGGGCACGCTTTGGATTGAATCTAGGAGACAGGTCCACAGTCTTGGGTTTTAAGAGAATGTTTCTTACATTGGTTAATTATTAAATGCATATATATATATATATATATATATATATATATATACAACTCAAACTAATTAATAATTAATAAACATGCATAAAGATCTCCAAGAAAAAGTAAGCCTTTTAAGTACAAAGGCTGCCATTAACAATATATCTACTATGCAAAGTATTAAAAAAATACAAAGTAGTGATGACTTTCCAGCCCTTGATCTTAATCATAGGTGTTATAATTACTACCACTTTTCATACTAAAAAGGGTTTACCAAAATATAACATTTCCACTTTATATTTTGCTATTTCCAATCTTAGGGTTTGTTCGGTTTCATCTTATAACCTTCAATTTATCAGATTTTTTGCTTATAAATTGGACAACATTTGACTACTTAATTTTTAGTATGAGCTTGTTTGTTATTTTGATTGAAATAAGCTGGAAATTTTAAATTTGATGTATCAATTTTTTTCTTAGATAGAAATAAATTGATTTATTTACTTAAAAATTACAACTAAATGAATTCTAAGTCTCTCATGGTCACAAGCTGTGATCATAAAAACATAGTGACGTACAAATTAAATTAATTAATTAAATTTTTGATAAACGTAAAAAAAAGATCTCTAAGCAAAGTAAGCCTTTTAAGTGCAAAGACCACCATTAACAATATATGCATACTAATTAAAAAAATTAAAGCGATAATGACTTTTCAGCACTTGATCTTACTCATAAGTGCTATAATTATTACCACTTAATTTTTTAATAAAAAGGGTTTATTAAAGTGTAAGGGAAAGAAAATGTAAGCTTCACTAATAGTGGGTATCATCATTATGGTTGTAATTAGTAAGTGAGGTTTTTTAATTCTTGATCACATCAAAACCAATCATGATGGTTATGATGTAGAAACTTAGGGCATATAATTGATTTTTAGGTGTTTATTATGGTAAATATACAATGATGGACATAAACATAGCTATAGGGTTTTGATTCTCATCAACTTTTTGGGTTGTCAACAAATTTCAAGTGCCTAGTTAACCTTGACAATCTCATATTTCTACAATCATAGTTGTTGTGTGTTCCGAAAATAAGACATACAAAATTTATATCTTGAACACAATACAATATTCTTCTCAAACTATAAAAGCCATTACAAAGGCAGAGAATCAAACTCATATGGGAAAATCGCACTTCTCTTAATTGTTAGTACAACTAGATTGCATATCGAGTTACACGCAAGCACAAATCAATATACATTATGGGTTTGTTTGGTTGCAGCTTATAAACTTCAACTTTTTAACTTATTTGCTTAAAAGCTTAACAACTTTTGGCTACTCAGCTTTTAAACTGAGTTTATTTGTTATTTTAACCTAAATAAACTATAAGCTTTAAGTTTAATGCATCCAAATTTTTTTTTTAAGCTAGAAATAAGTTAGCCTGTGTGCTTAAAAGCTGCAACCAAACGAAACCTATTTTTGTCAATCCTTTACTTGTTGGATTGGACTAGGAGTTGCTTGGTGTGGAAAAATGTTTTGCATGGGAAATAATGGTTGGCTATTGAATGACCCTAGAGTCACCAAATGATTATTGTTAAAATTTACCAAGTGATGATGATCAAGTTTGTAATTGTTTAGCCCACTACTAAAGCTCTCAAGTGCCTTAACTTGAGATCTCAAGAACTTGAGATAATTAGCTGCCTCATCGAGCATCGATGCTGTGTCCATCTTGTTCCCTCCCGGGACTAGACGCTGCAAAACCCTAATCCTCTCGCTGATCCTCTCTCTCCTCTGTCTTGCAGCCACCGTCTGTGGGTCACTCGATATCTTCACATTCTTCCTCTTCGGCTTTTCGACTATTTCCACTCCCAAGTTCACCGGTCTAAAAGCCGCTGCCCTATATATCATCTCCTTCATCTGCTGGATAGCCTCTGAATCTAGCTCGTCAGATGAGACGGACAAATTATTCGGTTGTTGAAAACTTATGTTTGACGAGTTTGGGCACCTTTCCAGCCTTGGTTTTTTGGAATTTTCGCCCCCTCCGAAGCTGAGTACTTGACTCATTTGGTCACATGTTCTCTTTGAAGTAGACAAGGGCTGTTTGGTAATTTCAAAAGAAGGCGGTGGTGAGGCTTGTTGCGGTGACGGTAGAATTACGGAAATTCCATCATCTTCGACAGAGCTGTCGGTGTTGATGCTGTTGGTGGCTGAGAGGAGGCAATCGAGAGAGTCTAGAGAGGGTGTTTTTATTGGCATAAAGTTTATGCCAAAATCAGGCATTAGGGGGCTTAGTGAGTTGTATGGCCTATTTGGTACAACACTAGTGGGATTTGGGAGTGAAATTTGTTGAGAAAATAGTTGAGTTGTAATTTCTTGTGAGAAGATATCTTCATGAATTTGGTGATTATTGCTCCATAGGGATGATGAGGTGGCATTGTTTGTCACTAATGATGAGTTACCATAGCAACCCAAGCTATCCATTTGAGATGTTGGGGTTTCCACAAACAGTAGAACTGTAGAAATGTAAGGAGTTTTTAGTTAGAGCCATGTCCTAAGAATTAAATTTTGTGCAAAAAATAAATAGAAATAACAATAGCCACTATGAATGAATCTGTATCACTTGCATTTTGGTTATGATATTGAAAGCCGTACATCGTCTGTGAAATTTCTTCAATTGAGTTTTGCCTCTGGTATGGTTATAGAATTTCTAATTCAGATTCCAAGATTTTTTGTGAAAAAATTATGCATGACTAATCAATGAGACAATATGGTTATTGTAAATTTAGAAATGGCAATATTTCATTACAATGGGTTCAATAAGAAATATAATTTATGGCAGCAACATTTGTATTTGGTGTCGCTTTGCCCTTATAGTCGCCAACAATGATCTTAACGGTGACCATAGCAAAATATACTTATAGCTATAGCAACGAAACGAGGATGCGTTTAGTGGCTAAATCATTCTCACATGGCTTATCAGTGTTCCTCTATGATCAAAACAGGTTCACAAAATGAATTCAACACATAAGTGAATAAAAAATAAATTCTTTACTAATTCAAAAATGAAAAACTTACCAAATTTAGATCCAAAGAGATGTAGCTCTTGAAGAAATTAAACCAGCAATGAATAATGAGCCAATAATATATATATATATATATATATATATATGGATTTAATAAGCAGTGATTCTGACATGAGTTTAAGTGATATTTACCCGGAGAAAGATATTGTAGCTGCTTTGGAAGAACGCGTGGAGGAATTGGAGGAAAAGCTGGCCCAGAAGAAATAAGAATTGAAGGGTTTGAAACTCGATCTAGAGGAGGAGCATGAGGACCTCCTAGTTCGTGTAAAGGCCTTGGAGGCCAAAGCAGCAGCTTTGGAGGCTAGGGTGTCTGTTCTAGAGCAGGCCCCTAATGGCTCTAGTGGTCCTCCCGAGAGGACCAACCTGGAAAGGAGGGTTACCTCATTAGAGGTTGCTTATATGGGTCTAGGGACCGCCCCTTGAATTTGGAAAACCAGAGGAGATGAGAAAGAGAGGGAGATAGAAAGAAAAAAAGAAAGAAAGAAAGAAAGGGGATAGTATCTATGGGGGAGGATATTATCTCTCTAAATCTTTATGTTATCCCCGGTCCTCCCCTTTTTTTAGTAAAATATTATATTAACTCTCTCTGTTGATTGTTTTTTTACTACCATTTTAATTTTATTGTACTTCTACCACTTAAATATATTATGATAACACTTCTGCAATTGTTGATTGAGTGAAAATAATTGCTGCTATCAATCCATAAGTCTCTCGACTAATTATACTTGAAATGAAATTTCTATTTTTCATTTACCCTAAAAACTATACCTCATACTGCTCCCCAACTACCGTGGACCATGCAGGTCATGGTTCGGGGTAGTTAATATTCAAATAGAAGTTTTTCATGCGTTTTGTCATGGTTGAAAAAAATATTGGCTATAGGTTTTAGATCTGGATAACTAGAGATGACCACGTGGCTATGTTGCCTAGATATGAACTTAGCTGTCATCTGCCATAAATGTTTGACATTGAAACGTCTCTACCTTGTTTTTTGCGATTGTGTTTTGCTATAAATAGTGGGAAAGAAAGCATCCGTTTTGCTAATTTGTTATTTTCAATTCTGCTCATTCTTCATTTTCTCTCTTTAAAGATTATGACTAAAGCTTTGGTGAGAGTAAGGAAGAGTGGAGTTACTTCGGACAAAGATTCGAAGGCTGTAAAGAAGTCGGGGGCATCAAAAGATCATACCAAACTGTCACAATGGGCAACATTAAAATTGATCAAGGGGTTAGATGGGGAAGAGTTCCTGAAAATATACGGTAGATGGATTAATATATCGGTTAAAATATGCATAATTGAGTAGGAAGCCTGAGGTATTCTCCAAAGTAACAACGATGAAATTGGCATATGTCTAAGTGCTATTTATGCTGGAGTAATAACTCTTCCCCTTTCTTCTTTATTAATTTCTTTCCTGCAAGCTTCTCAGCTTGCATCGTCTCAAATAGTTTTAAATATCCTTCAAATTATTAGGGGGTATTGAGATTTTAAATAGAGTTTTTAGAGTGAACTTAGGGGAAGCAAAGATTGCCTATTATTATAACTCAGTTCATGCAAATGACGCATGGCTCCTATCTGCCAAACGTCCAAAGCGAATCATGTCATCATTTCCAATATTGAATAAAGGTGTTGAAAAAGATTAGGTGATTGTATCGGGCGGTTGGGTCTCCGAGGAAGATAAGGCCCATGTTAACAAAGGTCCTTATACGTGGAAGAAGCCACACTTTCCAGAACCCAGTAAGGAGGGATTAGCCGATCTTACAAAAATTTTGGAGTGGAAAGGTCCAAATGGGACAGAGGAGCACGCCTGATATCTTCATAAATTATTTGGTTCTGACGAGTTTTCCTGCGGCCTGAAGGATGATGCCGAAGGGGAAGTTTTGGCTAAGAAAAAGAAAAGAGGAAAAAGAAGAGGTTATCTTTGCAGGTTCCCACAGCTAGTAAAGTTACTATTGTTGTGTTGAGTAATCCGGATGTCATTCATGCTGCTAGTGCCAGTAGGATGACATCAATTTTGCAGACAGGAGATGTTCAACTTTCCAGGAATGATATACTCTTAGTAGATCTACTAGAGGTATCAGACAGAATTCAGAAGGAAGCGATGGGATACATGGTTGAGGAGGCTTTAAAAAAATTTGATCCCTCAGATCAATTTGATCCGTTGGCTCGTTTTGATAACTTGCTGCATCTTCATGAAAATCTAGGTTTTGATGAAGAGGGTAAAAAAGATGAGGATAGGGCCGAACCTTTTAGTTCCATTCAAAAAGGGAATGTTGAGTGTAATTCTGAACCTAAATCTCCATCGGATGCAGTTGAGACTGGTGAAGGTAGTTGTGATATCAAAAGTGAGGAGCCAGAGGGAAAAGATCACTCGTGTAATATTCCACCTAGTTTTGACGGGGTTGGAATTTTTATGGGTTGCAGATAACCTATCTTAGATTCCACAAGGAACTTTATAGTAAACCTTGGGGAACTCTTAGTTCGGAATGTATGGATCACCTCTATCTGGTAAATCTACTCATCATTCTTGCAGGATTTTTCCAATTTCTATTCTCTTGATTTTTTATTTTTTTTGCTCGAACAGGATGCTTCTCAACTTGGCATTTTTTTTTTGTAGATATCATTATAAACAAGTTAGTCATAAAAATGAACTTGCTAATGATCATGCTATTTCAAAGGAGGAGTTAAACCTTCGGGACAACAAATTGTCGAGCTTACTAAACTACTTGATGAGAGAAACAATGTTCTGGAAAAAAAACTTTGAAGAAAAAAGAGGAGATTGAAAGGAAAGCTATTGAACTTAAAGAAAAGATTGTTGAAGCTGAAGGAAAGATTTCAGAATGGCCGAAGCTATTATTAGGAAGGATGAACAGATTAAAGATCTGGTTCAGACCAGGGGTGAGGGGAATATGTTAATAAAAGAGAAAGATGAGATGATAGCCAAGCTCGTGACGAGGTGTAAGGAGTGGAGTGCAAAGACAACTTTTTTTGCTTTTGGGTGGAAGAAGTTATGTAATTTTGAGGCCTGCAATGCATTCTGTAGGGGCTTAAATCTCGCCAAGGTTTTGGAAGCTAGCTCTCTTTGCAGTAAAGGCAAATTTCCTTTTCCAGACTCTGAGTTTACCAAGGATGTTGAATTCGAGTACAAGGCTTTCATGGAATTTAAACGCAAACAATCTTCTAATACGCCTTCTCCTGCTATTGGTACCTCTTCGACTTCTTCATGTCCTCCTTTTAAAGATAAGGCATGACTTCTTCTTTTTCTTCTTCTTCTTCTTCTTTTTCTTCTTTTAGGAGATTTACACCGTAAGTCGATGTGTAAGAATTTGGGTTTGGTGTGGGCAAAGTCCCAGGTTTTGTAATAGCTTTCCGTGAATGAGATTCCAACATTGTTTGTTTCTGAGCCCCTTCCTTCCTTCTTTTTCTCTTTTTTCCTTTTTTAAAATATCTAGAATTTGGAAATCTGAATATGTATGATTGTGTGTTTATATAAGATGGAGGTGATCTCCCTACTCCCTATTCGCCAGTTCGGTCCAAGGATATGCCCGACCTAGGTGAGGGTCGGATTCCAGAATTTAGGTTGCAGCTGGAGAAGTTAATGAGACATATTCGCCATACTTTACCAGATCCTAACCAAAGTTCACCAAGAGGCCATTGAGGTATTGTGTAAAGTTTTTTATTTTGAGTTGTGTCCATATGTTCATTAAAATAAAGAGTTAAGGAAATCAATGTATAATGCTAACCTTACTATAATTGAACTTGAACGTAATATGTCATACTTTGAAGGGGAATAATTCATGGGCAAAAGGGATGGGATACATGCAGAGGTGTTGTGTTACTGCTGTCAACTTGAGCAATCCTAAACGTTGGCAGAAGATGTTTTAAACAAGAAGAAAGAGGCAGACAATTATTCTGGGTGGTTACAATGAGGATTAGGTCGTTTGCTGAGCCTAGATATGAGTTTTGAAGAAATAGAGGAAGATATTTTCCACCTTCGGGCAGAGAATGATCATCCCCAGGAAATTACAGTAGAACTTTTTGACCTTCATAAGGAGGTTAAATAGCTAAGAACAATGAATGGTTGCTGATGCCAAAAATGTTAGAAATTATTCACGACTTCGGGAGCTAAAGAATATCATTAATAGGTTGGCGTTGGAAATATTGGACTGTAGCTCCTTTTCCAAGATAGTGATTTCTTTTCTAGATGAATATAATCGTATTATTTTATATGCGAAGAACTCCTTTCAAATTACTTATTTGATCCACGATGAGAGAGAACGAGGTCGCTTTGTAGATCATTATTGTGGTAAATTAAATGAGCTTTTAGAGTAGTTTTCCCGAGGGAAAGCCTATAGTTGGCTAGTGTCCAATGACGAAAGATTTTCACCAATTGATCCCAAGATCCCTTTATTTCTGAGAGTTCAGTATTGTATTGAGTTTAAGCATCTGTGTAACGTCCCGAAAATTTCCAGA
>MKEJ01005124.1:0-10342 GCA_001753735.1 Embelia ribes | reverse complement strand
CCACCTTCGGTCAACAACGCACTCTGAGTTCAGTACTATCAGCAACATTTCAGATGTGTGTATGTTAATATTTCAGGTAGAACAGAGGTGGGTTGATGATAGGGTGATGGGGGTGGGAGTGCCTCCTGCGTGGCAATGTATATGTGCAAATATCCCTTGCTAGCCTAGGTATTCAACTGCTTTTGTAAACTTTTACAGCTTGAGATAGTATGACTATGATCTCGGTGATATTCACAATATTTGCTTTTGTCTATGCATTCAGGAGGGCTTTTGAGTGGCGCAGGCGAAGTAACCCACACATTCCGTTTGATCTTATGAAAAATATTAGCATTTGGTTTGTTGAATTGGTACTGGGGACCCTGATCCCATTACCCTATTGGATCCCTTTGTTTGTATTCTTTCTTACTTTAATTGGACTTCCTATCTTTTGCCCGATCATCCCTTCTACATTTTTGTACCACGTTATTCACTTCTTTTTTGGGCCCTGATTTCTTTCATTCCCTAAAAATAGCTCTTAACCTTGCCTCTTTGGCCTTTGAGTACTTATCTAGCCGAAGGAAGAGTTCATCCATGGATTTGGCCGGTTTTGAATGGAATTTCACATAATCTTCATTCTAAGGATGAAGACAGGCAGTAATGCAGCAAAGAACGAAAGTGTCAGGGCAACGTATCCTATGGATGGAATTATACACATTTCTCAAACAGATGGTGAAGTAGTGAAGGCTTTCAGTAGGACTCTTCCTCATTTGCATTAGGGCTTCCGGCCCTAAGGTGGTTTTGAAATTTGTGGCGAATCTTCTCAGAAATTTTTCCATCATGTGCCTCCATGTTCGAATCGACCATGGTTCTTCCTTGTTCAACTACTTCAGGGCTACCTCTCCAAAGATGGAAGGGAATATTTTGCATAAGAAATTCTCATTAGAGCTACACGCAAACATTTTTTATCGGTAATATATCAGATGTATGCTTGGATCTGAGTTGACATCGTACATGGGAAGGACGAGAGGGATATACTTTCGTGGGGTTAGCTCATATAATATGTCATTGCTTAAAGAAGATCGGGTCATTCAACTGATAATTCGTTTGACCTGTTCGTCCACGGCCATTCGGGGATAAAGAGGGAGTTTGGGGGGGCAGGAGCCTCATTCTTCGGGATAATTGGGAATGTTGAAAGGGTCTTGTATAATGTGGATCGGTTAAAGGACAAATTTGAGACCTAGTAGGTTAGTAATTTCCTGATACAGGCTGTCTCATTCAGCTACGCACATGCGGAGCCTGGTTTCTTAAATCAATTTGGATTTGAAGATGTGAGATAGGATTAGGACCTTGGGGTACACCCGACACATATTCGGGGAAATACTCTTCATCAACATTGGAATCATACTCTTGGTCATCCTCCTGAAAGGGGATGAAACTGGTAAATCGGAAAGAACTGACCGAGTTAGAGAAATTGATGGTTCTAGGCTCTGAGGCCCGAGGGATGTGAGTCCTCCTCCTTCTCTCATCATCCACCCTAGGGGAAGGGGATCTTCTTCTTCTGGTGATAGTAGAATCTTCTCGCATATCCGCTTGTCTTACACCTAGTATGGTGGGGATGGTAGAGGCATGTTCTCTGGGTCCCAATCTTTCACGTCTACGAGTATTGCTAGGATTTTGTTCAGCTGCTAAGGTTAGCTCATGAGGGACCCTTTTATCAATGTGGTCGATTGCCATCGGTTCGTGCTCTGGTATAGGAAGGATGGAATTGTTTCCTCATTCATGAGTTAGCCCTGAGGAACTAAGGGCTGATTGAATTTGTTCCTGCACAATGGAAGTAATCAGGGCTTGCAGATTTAATGGGCTGTGGAGGGTTGTTGGAAGAGCTTGGATTGTTTATTATTTGTTGGTTGAGTATCACTTGTACCTTAGGTAAGATTAGATCAGGGATATTGCTTCGGGTAATGAAGCCAAAGAGCATCGCGGTAGAAGGGAAAGAAGGGATGGTGGATGAATTTTGGGCAATTTCGGATGCTGTTTGGTGCACAAGGAAAAATATGTCGCTGTGAGTTGAATTTGGTGGGAGATAGGTTCTGGATGTCAGGGGATTTCGACATGTTCCTTTTAAAGTTTGTTTAGAAAGTAGTGGGTTCGAGAACTTAAGAGTTTTTGCTACTATAAGCTCCCACGGGCGCGCCAATTGAAGAATATGTACCCAGTTGTGGACTGTATACACGCTCCCCATTGATAAGTACCTGGAAATACGGACAATTAGACATTATAACCCGAGGCTAGATTTTCTCCATCATTTCCTTTGTCTTCGGCTCGTATCTCTCCTCCGATTGTACTAATTGTATATTCTTCTCCTATCTTCCAATGGTCCTTCTTGCAGCTTCCCTTCAGTACCTGAAAGTGCGGACATGTCCGCAAACTCTCCGATGCTTAAAAAGTAGGGGTTCGGGTATGATAACAGTGATATTTATTAGAATAATAAATGAATTAGTTAAGCACTAAATGTAGAGAGAGTAATTTTTTTCACCTGTCTTTTCAACTGACATATGGCAGCTTTTATAGTACACAGTATATGTACAACTGTAAAATAATATTTACCTCATTGGTTCATGACTTTCTCGATAATCAGAATATGCAACGGGTAGTTTGATTTAACTATAGTATTAATACCTGTATTTTATTGTATGTACAAATACATACTTATCAAAACTTGTGCTCAAGGTTGAACTCCAAAATCATAACCTCAGAGACTATGCACCCCAAGATACTCCAATCTCATCATTCCTCCCCACTTGACAACGGCCTTATCCTCAAGGTCGAAATCAAGAGCATGAAATATTTGAAGCCTTGCTTCCACTATCCGACATAGCACCAATCAAACTCCGCCACCCTCGAAATCTTGTATGTTTTCTAAGCTTCAGTATTTGCCCATAAAGTTGTGCTCAACACATAAAATTATCAACATTTCCACAAGCAATGCCATGTAAGATCTCTTAAAATTCTTTGTTATCAAATCCATAATAAGAAACGACTTAAGAATGCAATAGTTTTTGCATCCAATGCAAATTCAATCTCGTATTAGATTTCTTCAACATAGCATTCCATCTTTATACTCCACAATTGGCATATAATATCCCAAAATCAACATAAACTTTCTGGCACCTCTCGGAGTCATTAAAACCTGTGAACACCTTCCATTTTTACAAACAACATTGCATGGACAGATTGTAGTATCGATTTTTAAAAAATCATAATTAGTTACCTGCTCGTCCAAATACATACAAAATTCAAGTTGGCCATTGTCGATATACGTCTTGAGTACTTCTCCACTGAATTATGGTTCAATAGGATATCGTTTACTATTATAAAAGTTAATTTTTTCACAAATCCATGAATTTGTCCAAACACGACTTATACAAGAAAAATGGTCTAAATACTCTACTTTTGGCTTTATTGATTTTCTTTCATGCATTTTATCGAAAAATTTTGCTGTGGGTAAAATATGTGCAACGAAACCATCATCTGACCCCTTTTCTAAACCTTGGCCAATATCACATTTATTGCAGCTTCTTTTAATATCATCCACAATTTTGCATATCTCAAAATTGGAATCCTCCGCATTGCTAAAAGCCAAGTTCAGTATAAATTTAAAATTTTAAAATCTAAAGTATGGCTAAACGCCAAGTTTGCTGTGGATTTTCAAATTTTAAAATCCATATTAATGTGACTAAACATCAAATTAGGAGTGAATTTGAATATTACATATGGACAAGAATTGTTTCACACCAAAAGTCCTGCTTCGAATTTATGCCACTAGATCGTGCGCCCTTTACGTTGGCCCAAGAATCAATTCCACCATTTAATAGCTTTTCCATTAAGAAAATCAACAGCTAAGGGAACCTTCTTGTTCCCTTATACTTACATTTAGTGAAGTAATTTTTCACCTTCTTGAGCCAAAGGCTCGAATTTCCACTCAAAAAAAGAGGAAAATCCAAGATATTTTGGATCTCCTTTAACTTTATACTCCTAGTATTACATTCTTTGCTATTCAAATGTTTGAAAATTTTGCGATTCAAAACTGATTTTCTAAAATATTAGGGGTCATTTGGATAATACATGAAACGTTTTTGTCCAATCCATCCGTTATTGAAATAGGAGGGTCTAAACCGTGATCTTCCAAAATTGTGGGAACTAAACTGCTAGGACCTGAAACTCTTGAGGGTCAACATGTGAATTTCTACATTTTCCTTTTTCTCTTTCCCCTTTCATGCAAGGGTTAGGGTGTGTTTTGGCCTAGCCACTGGTAACAACGGCGATAAAAGGCAATTGGCCTCCACACTCAACGGTCGTGATGGTGGACTGACGGCTACCACTAAAAGTCCCTAGTAACGACGACCCAGGGCTTGGGGCAGTGTTGCTCGGGCAAGGAGCCCACATGCAGTGACGATGACGCCTTTGAGGGATTCATGTAATCCAGAAAGGCGGCTGCATTGATCCAGTGACGTTGGCGATTAGGAGAACTGTGACGGTGATGATGGTAGGAGGGATAGTGGTGGTGGTGATTGGATCTATAGTCGGAACTTTGATGGCGGCACCAATAATTCTGGCAACGATTTCGATTTATCTTTTTTCATACTATGAATCAATTTTGCGAGCCAATATGATCGTAACCCATTGATTCTGATAATAGAAGCGAGTCTAAGAATCGAACTGTTTTGATACCAATTGATGAAACACGATCAATGTTACAATCGGTATAAATTGTGATTGACGGTGCACAAAGCTGTTAGAATGAGCTTTAGAGGATAAACACTTTCTGATTTTGACATTAGTCATTTCATTAATCTATTCCTTCTTCTTAAAGTATGATTACGACAAATAAATAGTAAAAACTAATACTAATGGGCTTGGGCCTTCTAACATTAATTATAGGCTTACGAACTCAAAAAGTTTACGGAAATATAATAAATAAACAACCTTTATTAATAACAAATAATAAAAGAAATATCAAAGGAACGTTCTCATCATTTGACTCATCTTCGAAACAACCTTGTGCTCAAGGTTGAACTTCGAAATCATGACCTTGAAGACTGTGCATCCCAAGATACTCCAATCCCATCATTCCAATTGATGAAACACAATCCTTGATTAGGATTTGTGCTTCGATCGATATTATTCATAACGCACAGTGCACAATCGACGTATCTAATTCACGCTGTTAGATCGAGCTTTAGAGGCTAGACACTCTCTAATTTAGACTTTTGTCATTTCATTATTCGATAATCTTCCTTAATAGCTAATACAAGCTTAAATAGTAAAAGACCAACCTAAATGGGCTCAATAGGCTTTCTAACAATGATCAAGTCCCATAGGCTCATTAAAATGACAAAACAAATAACTAAATTATTATTGTAAATATTAAAATAAAGAAATAAGAAGTATAGTACTCATCATTCGACCCCTTTTCAAAAGAACCTTATCCTCAAGGTTGAATTTCGGATTAGCGGTCGCGGACTATATACACCAATATACCCAAATTCTATCATTCCCCTTTACTTGACAACGGCCTTATCCTCAAGATCGAAATTAAAAACCAATATTTTCTAAAGCCCTGCTTCCTACGATCTGTCATAACACCAAACAAACTTCTCCAATCTCAAAATCTGAAGTATTTTCTAAGCTTTAATACTATCCAAAGTGGCGTGCCCAACACAGAAAATTATATTCCCTCACGCATGCAAAACTATGTAATTTCTTTTGAAATTCCTTGTAACCAAATTCATAATAAATGACAACTTGTAAACCCTATATCAAATATATTTCAATCTCTTATATCTTCGAAATAGCATCCCAAAACGGATCCATATCAACCCATGCTTTTTGGCACCTCTCAGAGTCGTTAAAACACACGAAAACTTTGGCTCATCTATACGAGAACTACTCGGTGTGAATTGCTCCAACAATCCCACTTTAAATTCGGCCACGAGATTGTGCACCCTTTATGTTGGCCCAAAAACCAATGCCACCATTCTATAGCTTTTCCATCGAGATGCTTGGTGGCTATCGAGACCTTTTTACACCCTTGTATTTCGCATTTTGTGAAATAATTTTTCACCTCGTCAAAACAAACACACGGATCTCCACTTGAAAATAGAGAAAGGGCAAACACACAAATCATACTCCTTGTTTTATTTTCTTGGATAATCCGATTTTCAAAAACTTTTGGGGTCAGAACTGATTTTTTGGAAATATTGGGGCACAAATATGAAATTTTGGAAGCTTTGGCGAATGACATTTGTAGAGTACCTGAAACTTGTGGGCTAAATCTACAAATACTTATAACAGCAGGGGGCAAAATGTAATTACCTAACCCCATTCTCTTCTCCTTCGTAGAATCAGATGGGATTTGCTAGGATGCATACTCCATGGGTGACCAAGGACAAATGACCACAAGAGGCTATCATGATAGAAGGAGAATGGAGACCACCTGCAGCCTTAAAGGCAATTGACCTGGGCTAGCTTGTGGAGGCCTTGGATTACTCTAGTTGTGGTTGGAATTGTTTTCATGGCGGCGACTGGGATTGCAGTGTTGTTAGTGATGGCTATGATGGTGGTGGTGGCTACTATTCGGGCTATGACAAGGGTAGTAGTCAGATCTATCATAGGCTCCAGATTTGTGGTGGCAATGATAGTTGTAATGATGTCCAGGGGAATGATGCCGGCGACAATGACGACTTCGACGATATTCACAATCACCTTCATCTTTGATACTATAAGTCGTTCTTGCGAGCCAATTTGAATCGTTGCCCATCGATTTCTCTGTTGTGGTTGAACCAAATCATCCACAATCTGATGAATCTATTGCTCCGATACCAATTGATGAAACACAATCCTTGATTAGGGATTCATACTTCAATCAGTATTAATCGTAACTCACGATACACAAAATGACCTACCTAACTCACACTCTTAGATCGAGCTTTATAGGCTAAACACTCTCTAATTAAGATATTTTCATTTCATTATTCAATAATCTTCCCTAATAACTAATACCAACTTAGATAGTAAAAGACCGTCATAAATGGGCTCAATGGGCTTTCTAACAATGACCTAGGCCCATAGGCTTATTAAAATGACAAAAAAATAACTAAATTATTATTGTAAATATTAATATAAAGAAATAATAATTATTGTTCTTGTCATCTTTCTAGTGGTATGTGATGAAAAGTTATACATACACACACACACACATACATATTCTTCGAGCCACTCGCGAGTTAACGAGTCAAGTAGCTTATTACTCGGATTTGACTCGAAATTCAAATCGAGTATGCTAACGTACTCATGCCATACTCGTTTAATTCATTGTAGAGTTCGGACCGACTAGTTATCAAGTCGAACTCGAGATTTTGCGAATAACCCTACTCGTTACCACCCTTATCTCCGTCAATAAATAATTGTACATATTAATTTGTATTTTGAATATCCAAATAAGATTGAATGTTTTTTGTTTTTTGGTGTATTGAATCATTTCAAAATTAGTTAAATGACACTATTGTTCTTTATATTTAATAGATATAAGAATAAGACAAAAAAGTATGGGCATAAATTTTGTCATTTAGGTCTAATTCAAAATTTAAAAAGCAATTTTCTGAATTTATTTAATTCTAGATGCAAGGTCAAAGTATTCTATTATCATGGACGGGGACGTACAAGTCTTTGCCGAGTTTTTTTTCTTTGATGGGACAGGTGGGGTCCAATATTACTTCGTTGGTCCACCTATCCCCAAAATTACTGAAATGTTGTACCTAATATAGTTCAGCAAAAGAGATAACGAAATGTTATTCGCCAAAGTACATGGCGAATTAATATTTTAATAAATTATTGTTCGCTACATATGTTGGCGAAATGAAACTAATAATAGAAAATGTGAATTACATGAACGGTCCCCGTTGCTTGAACAAGAATTCATTTGGCCTACCATATTCTCAATTGAAACACTGATAATACCTAAATTTTTAAAAATCACGGATTCAGTCCCAAAATTTTTACAATAATATCATTGTTACACAGGTAACATAAATAACGATGATATTATTCTGAAAACTTTGGGACTGAATCCGTGATTTTTGAAAATTTAGGCATTATCAGTGTTTCAATTGAGAATATGATGATACAAATGAATTCTTGTTCAAGCAACGGGGACCGTTCATGTAATTCACATTTTCTATTATTAGTTTCATTTCGCCAACATATGTGGCGAATAATAATTTATTAAAATATTAATTTGCCATATATTTTGGCGAATTTGCTTTAAAAAAAATTCTTAATTCATCACAATATATGACAAATTATTGATAACATTTTGTCATCCCTTTTGGCAAACTATATGAAGTGCATCATTTCAGTAATTTTAGGGACAGGTGGACCAATGACATAATATTGGTCCCCGTCTGTCCCATCAAAGGAAAAAACTCGGTCTTTGTCCTCCTAATTAATTGCAAGATTTCTAGGGTAAATTACCCTTTTCCCTACGAGGTTCCTAATATTTTAGCGCATATTTAAGGTATCCAAGCTTACACCTTCTGCTTATGTCATGATATATGTTTGACTTACACATGGAAGTCTATATAAATCGTCAATTTTTTTTCCTCATTTTATTCATTTAAAATCTAATAATTGAAAAAATTAGCACCTTTTAAAGAAAATATCTTATTTATATATAAAATTACACAAACTATTTTGAAGAATTGGAAAAAAATAGAGAATGAGTGTTAATTAAGGGATGCTTTTGTAATCTTATGATTCATTTGTATTTAAAGCCGACTTTATCTCGACACCAAAAATTTTGGAGGTAAAATGCAATGAGCGCATAAACTTTCGCGGGGGATAGTGTAAATTTAGAAACAACACGAAGATATATTGAAATTATCAGAAATCTCAAAGGGGTAACTGTAATTTACCCTTATTTCCAAACCAGCGACGTTTCATATTATTATATATATATATATATATGACAGAGAGTTACGTGTACGGATACTGACAAAAGTTTGGCGGAAGCATAAATCATAGAATAATACGGCTACATCATAAATCAGATACTCTAAATCCATTTTACTTAATTTAGTAAAAATATACTCCATCGTAAGGCATATTTCTTTTTTAACGAAAATAAAAAAATTAATTTTATCATTATTTTAAAAAAAATATTTTTTATTATTGAGAGAAATTATTTCTTAATATTGTAAAAAATAATTTGAGATGATAAAAAATTACTATATTAAATAAAAATATAATAAAACATATTTAAAGACTTATATTAGGACGTGTGGAAAATAAATACAGACTTATATTAATATTTATGGGAGGGAGGGAGGGAGGGAGTATCATAAACAATATAATTAGTCAGACCTATAATGAAACATCAAAATTAATTGTAGTCAACAATTTAATATTTCAAGTAATTTGTTTGTTGTAGCATTTACGTAAAAATTAATTTTAAAGAAACTTGACAAAACGTTGCATGATCTAACTTATGAAGCCAATAAAAAAATATATTCACAAACTACTAGGGCAAATTAATTTTTTGTGTGCCCAAAAATTATTGTATTTTTTTTTCCAAGTATTTAATCATTACAAGTTTTAATGAATCATCTATTTTGCCCTTCAAAACAAAAAGAAAATAGAATAAGATAAAATTTGAAAGAGATAAATTATTAATTCATATTAATACAAATTTTGAAAATATTCTTTCCGAATCATGTCAATTTGTCAAATTATAACAATAATTTATAAACGAAAAGAATACAATAAACCAATTAAATGGGTAAATTTAAAGGAAAAACAGAGGCTTACTCCTCAGCACTAAATGTATTTATATATAATAATATTATTATTTTACAAAAATATTTAAAGTTAGATCACAGTTCCGCAAAACGTGGCCCATAGGTGGGAATTGCCGGTAATTTCCGTACCGATACAAAACGCGGAGAAACACGTGGGAATGATATCGAAATGTTTGGAAAATAATTAGAAAGACTTATATAAAACTCGAGTGAAATGATTAGGGAATACTCAGAATACTATTAGGAAATTTAATTTTAATTTTTTTAAAACTTATAAATACTTATTGGATACAATTTTATAAAAATAAATAAAATAAAAATATTTTGAGAATGAGTTATTTTCGTACTTCTATTATTAAATATTTTTTCTCCTATTATTTTACTTCATAATTAGCTTATTCATATCAAGAAATAAAATTTTGATATACAAGTATATGTATCATAATAATTACAAATTAAATAAAATTTTAGAAAAATTATAGTAAATAATCACACATATTTTACATATG
>MKEJ01005123.1:0-11045 GCA_001753735.1 Embelia ribes | reverse complement strand
AAATATTGTGGCTAAAGAGATTTCTCCAATAACTTGGATTCAGTCATAAAAGGTACAAGGTTCATTGTGATAGTCATAGTGCTCTAGACTTGAGCAAGAATTCTATGTACTATTCGTGCACAAAGTATATTGATATCCGCTATCATTGTATACATAAGGTGATGGATCAACAACTATCGCAACTAGTGAATATCTATAACAAAGATAATGTAGCTGACATATGACAAAAGTTGTCTCTCGTGAGATGCTCTAGCTATGTCGGGATATAGTCGGGATAGATACCATAATTTAATCAATATCGGATACGTTCTCATCGCTAAGTATGAAGAGAGAGAATTGATGGACCTATGTTATTAATTCACACGTAGCTAGTATGTTTCACGTTGGTTTTTTTTGGCATGATGAATGTGCATGTATTAAGCAAAAAACATTAAGAAAAGAAGAAGAAAACAACAGAAAAGGAGAGAAAAAAATAGTGAGTTTGCGCATTGTTTTGCTCTGGGTGTTTTGCTCTGGGTGAGAGTTGTAAGGGAAGTAAAAAAAAATTGTGTGAGAGTTTCTTATAGATTTTTGTGAAATCAATCTACTCTTTGTGGACGTAAACACAATTGTTCGAATCACGTTAAAATTGACATCTCTATTTTTCTTAGTCTGATTTTTTGCACCTCAATAGAAATTACAAATTTGAAAATATAAAAGATTATAAAATAACACTATTAATGATTGTGTTTTCTTATTTAAAATACACTTAATATTTTTATAAATTATTTGATACTATTTAATAAATTAATCTATTTAATATCATACATAAAAATACCAAAAGGACGATGTACAGCGAAAGGACACGGGGTCACCTCCACGGATTTGCTCTCAATAATTGAATTTTTTTTTTTCTAACATACGTGAATATTATAGTATAGAATTATTGTGTTTTGAGAATAAAATTATTATAAATTAAAAATAAATTACTATAATTAGTTTTAATAAAAATTAAATTAAAAATATTTATAATAAATTATTTTTAAATTATATAATTTATCCTTAAAATACAATTTTTTTTTTTGTAAATTACATAAAAAAAAATTTAGTATGGACAGGACTTCCACTTGATATGATAACGAAAGTACCCGGGGTCACCTCTACCACCTAATATCTGAGAACGATGACTCACTGCCCAGTTGCATCCATTGACCTTGCCAAATTCACCTTTTTTTTAATAAAAAAGAAGACTAGCCGAAGTCTTTATAGCAATTTCATTGATTAAAAAAAAAAAAAAAAACTATGACAATTGCATAATTTAAAAATGGATAAATTACATTTTGCCCCAAGGAGGTATCTGATAATTTCGGATTACCCCCTCAACGTTTTGAAATTTCATTTTACCTCTTTGAAGTCTCTAGTCAACTCATACATTGTCCCCTTGGTCATTTAAAAAGTATTAACATTCCAGAATTACCCATGGTCATTTAAAAGAAAAAGAAAAAAAATTATCTTTATATACATATAGATATAGACTAAAAAGAAAATAAAATATGACAATTCAACTTAAAACCTAGCTACTTGCCCATGTCATTAAAATGCAAAATGAAAAAAAAAAAATTATATTTGGAAATCAATCAATAACAAAAACTTAAATCCAATGAATATCTGAATCACAATTTTAGTAGCTATTGACATTTAATTGATTTTTATTTATTGTATTTTCTTGCACGCTCTTATTGTAGATTACAATTCATTTTCCACTCTTCCTTGCTTATGATCCCAAAATTTTACACTTATTTTTGGCATTTGAATGTTGGAAGAGAAAATTAGAGGGAAAAATAGATAAAATTTTACTTGCTTTGCATTTTGTCCAAAATACTGAATTTTTGAAGAAGGAAAAGTGAGAGGAACATAAAAAGAACTCAATATTTTAAGAAGGAAAAGTGAGGAAAATAAAAAGGAAAGGATGAGAGAACCGAATTCTTTTCCTCCTTTCCATCTTTATTTTGCTAGGGGAAGAATAGAAAACCATAAATGACGAATAGATAGACCAGATGATAGTAATACCTTTTGTCAAACATAACAAGGTAAATTGTAATTTCAGAAACATTTTGGGGTAGACAACAATTATCTGATACCTCATGGGGGCAAAGTGTAATTTACCCTTTAAAAAATTAGACTTTGTTTTATTAAAAAGAATAATTGATATGTCAATTAAAAATTAGTCTTGTTTTAAATTAAGTGTCAGCTTTAGAAAAATAAGAATGTATTTATTATGTTATTCTCAAATTTACCAATATTATGATTACTAAATTTTCATTAATTCTACACAAATCAAATATTTATTTAGAGGTATATAAGAAAAATGTACTTATTTTTTTTTTACTAAAATTAAAATTATTTAATTGTCATCTTAATTTATTTATAATAACTGAAGAGTGTAAATCCGGCAATGGTTCGGATATACGCTTTCCAGTGATGAATACCTGGAAATGTAAACTCAGGATTGCTTATCCGAAGGTCCTTCTTCCTTTTCCTTTAGGTACCTGAAAGTGCGGACATGTGGATTGTCTACTGGCTCTCTGATGCTTAAGTAAGTAAGGGCTTAGACAAGGTATTAATGACAATAAACGAATTAGGTAAGAGTTAAATGTAGAGAGAGAAATTGTTTTTCACCTGTCTTTCCAGCTGACATATGACAATTTTTATAGTGCACAGTACCTTACAGCTGTCAAATAATATTTATCCCATTGGTCTCTGCCTTTTCTGTTAATCCAAACGTACAACAAGTAGTTTATTTTAACTACAGTATCAATCCATGTATTTAATTGCATAAACAAATATATATTTATGAACAAGTATCCTTATAGTAGTGCATACTTTAATGAGTATAAAAAGTGAGGGCTTTGATTCTCACTCAATACAATGCTTTTAAATAGGATTTTTACATAAAGCGAATTTCCTATATTTTTGAACCACTGAAAATCGGTATGTCCCTAGTGATACAAGTTTTGCAGACATTAGTTCATTTGCAAAACTATGGCTGGGAGTGACAACCTAAGAATAATAGATTAAAGTGTTTTGGGTTTTACTTAGATAAATATACCAAACATCACATGTTATTCTTGTACTTCGGGTATTTTGTTTACCCAGACTTTTGAAAACTACAAACCACAATCCGAATTGAATTTTTCGGGTATCAGAAATTTTAAGAACTTAAAAATTGAAATAACACCAAACCAATTTTTTGGGTATTTCTTTTCGGTAATTGTGTTCAGGCTTCTTGTAACCACGATTATTTGTTCCCCTAGATCAACTATGCCACTTTGCCTAAAAATAAGGGGACCAAAACAGCAATAGTTTTGAGATTAATGATCTATTTGTGTCAACTAAAACTTTGTAAACCAAATAGAACTATTGTTTAAAAATATGGGGATTATTATTGTAGTTCACCCCAGAATTAATATCTTGTAATAAAATATTGACCATAACTTGTAAGCTTCGTAGTATAAGATTCGAATCTACCAATCGGTACATTCCCAATCCGACGGTTACAAATCACTCTCTTCTCCGTCACCAATCGTTCCCTTCTCAAATTACACAGGCAGCGTCGTCCTCTCTGTCTCTCTCTGTCTCTCTCTGAGCACCTGTCTGAATCCTCTCTCCTTTTGCGACCTCATTTCTGAAATTCAATTTCTGGGTTTTTCTGGGCTTTCTGATCTAGTGATTGGGTCTGTGTCAGATTTTGTGGAATTGTTCCGGCCGTCTATATCGTATACCTGTATATACAGATATACACGATTTGTATATATAGGTATATACGAAATTCTCCCTCCGTGCAGCTTCATTCCAGAATCCAATTTCGGGATTTTCCTGGATTTTTTATTCTATCAACTGGGTATGAGTCGGATTCAACGCAATATATAGATTTATAATTATTACCTATACGTAAATTCATACATATGTACATGTATATATAGGTATCTAAATCTTACTCCTCGCAGCCTCATTCCAAAATTCAATTTCTGGGTTTTCCTGGATTTTCTAATCCATCAACTCAGTCTGAGTCGGATTCAACGGAATTTATAGATTTATAATATCATACACACACACACACACATATATATAAGTCATGCTGACAACGGCGCCACTGCCGTTGGGGAGGTCGCTGAGCACGGTGTTCCAGAGGGTTGGGATACAGCAAAAGAGGCGAAAGTACGAGGTTGAGAGCGATGATGATGATGAGGGGACCATGGAGATGATGCAGATTGGGGCCGATAGGCCCAAAAATGTGCTCATCTTGATGAGCGACACTGGAGGCGGCCACCGTGCCTCGGCGGAGGCTATTAAGGATGCTTTTAGGTTGGAATTTGGGGACGAATATCAGGTATTGATTTTTTAGAAGTTAGTATTTTATTAGGGTAAAAGGGGAGCAATGAAAAATGGATCACTTATGAATATAGCTGGTTGAGTTTAAGCTAAAATATCAAGATTAGCATTTTTTTTAATCCCCAATTTCTAAGTCTAAATTAAGTTTCTATCTTTGTTATTTGGTTCTTCTTTGCCATCTCTTTTGGGTAAATGAGAGTTGGGGATGAATTTGTGTTAATACAATTTACCTTTGATGTTTTTTCTAGTGTTTCTGAACATTTCCTTGCTTGTTTAGATTTTCTTCCTCCTTGGTGATTTATTTATTTTGCTTATCATTTGAAGGATTTGTGTCCTCTAATATCTGTTTCTCTTGCTCTCACTAATAAAATGAAGTTTCTCTCTTTGTTTTGAAATTTGCTGTTTTTATTCAAGTGATTCTGACAATTTTGTCTATTATAAGCTTTGCCCTCTGTTACATCTTCATGCTTGTGGTGGTCTTGTCAGAAAGCTTGCTTGTAGTGTCCAAAATAGATAGAAAAATCTTGAAGGTATCACGTATATGGGGGGAAAAAAGTTTACTTTTGATCAACTTCCAGGATTCCTCTTGAATATATCCAAAATTTTGGCTTTTTCGTTTCCTTGGGTAGCAGACCTGCTTTATTACGGACTTTCCATTTTCAACGTTGAAATAAGTTGCAACATTAGAATGCTGAACCTTTTTTTTTTTTTTTCTCTGGCATGAAAAAAGGGGATTTTTTATCTCTAAAAAGCCAGCTTATTTGCTAAAGCTGCAGCCAGAAGAGCTGTATGTGTGCTTCATTAGACTTTGAGTTATAAATCTATCTGTATCTCTTGATCAATATATAATTAGCAGGTCTCTGCAAAATTAAGTCCATCACAGCAGTTTCTATAATTTTATTTATTGTTTGTTTTGCTTTTTCTGCAGGTTTTTGTGAAAGATGTTTGGAAGGAATACACCGGGTGGCCATTGAATAACATGGAGAAACAGTACAAGTTCATGGTTAAACATGTCCAGCTTTGGAATGTTGCTTTTCACACGACCTCTCCTCGATGGGTGCACAGTGTTTACCTTGCCGCAATTGCCGCCTTCTATGCCAAGTACACACTCTCTTTCTTTCTTACCATCTCATATTATATTTATGTCTTCAATTGTTTATTTTCTACAAGTGGATGCCTATTTTACATGCACCTTCAATTGTTTACTCCTTGATTCTTTCGTTAGGTCACCAAAATCTAGTGAATCTGTATTTTAAAATTTGCAATTTGTGAATTGGCCATGATTCTGTTGCGAAGCTAGCTTTTGGCTTTATGTTATTCCAAATTGAGGTCCTTTCACTACCACTTGTCAGATAAACAAGTACTCTAAACTCACATTGGTTTGTCGTTAATAGCTGATAAAGGGTAAAGAAGTTTTAATGATTTCTAAATGTTTTTGTCCCGTGCCGAGTTACATGTCTGAAGAATATCCAATAGTGTCCTACTAATTCATTTAACTTATATAAGTGCACGGTTTGAAGTACAATTGCGGAGCCTGCACTCCTCATGCAGGCACGTATGCATATTGCTTAGGTCCGCGTAGAAAGAATGCCTGAATTCATTTAAGCATCTTAACGTTTTCTCAAGTTGATTGTCATTCTTTTAGATGGAACTTGGTCCTTTTCTGTAAAGCATATTCATCAAAAGAAAAAGGAGTAATTAGGTTTTCTAATTTTCCCAAATTGATTTTTATAGGGAGGTTGAGGCAGGTCTAATGGAGTACAAGCCAGACATTATCATAAGTGTCCATCCTCTTATGCAACACATACCCTTGTGGGTTCTTAAATGGCAAGGTCTACAGAAGAAAGTCATATTTGTCACCGTTATTACAGACCTAAATACTTGCCATCGAACATGGTAAGTTATTAGCTCTATATCGATTAGTCGTCCATGATATATATGTTTTTTGAATTATCATATTTAACTTAGAAGTATTTACACACGTAGGTTCCATCCCGGGGTCAACAGATGTTATTGTCCCTCTGAGGAAGTAGCAAAGAGGGCTTTGCTTGATGGGTTAGAAGAATCTCAATTGAAAGTTTTTGGCTTGCCAATCAGACCCTCCTTTTGCCGCGCTGTACTTAATAAGGTAACCTTTTATGAAATAAGTTTCTTTGTACTTCAATTATTGATGAGGTACATCTTCTATTATAAACTTGGAACTTGTATTGGTTATGTAGTACTTCATTGACTTGATGACATGCCGTCCCCATGAATAAACCTTGATTTTTATCGGTCATTGTTTGGTTTATTTGAATTTAGGATGATTTAAGGGTAGAACTTGAGATGGATCCACATTTGCCTGCTGCTCTTTTGATGGGAGGAGGAGAAGGAATGGGTCCTGTGAAGAAAACTGCTGTGGCTCTTGGAGAATCTCTGTTTGATAAAGAACTCGAGAAACCAATTGGGCAATTGATTATCATTTGTGGTCGTAACAAGGACCTAGCGTCTAAAATTCAATCCCTTGATTGGAAAATCCCAGTAAAGGTAAGCCGTAAGCATATATGTTTTCTAGAATCAGTGTTACACAAGTTTTGTTTGTTTGAGTTGGCAATGTTGTGGTTGTATCTGGTAATGGTTCTGGGAATTGTTTCTGGTTCTAAAAACCAGTGGAAACGAGAATAGAAACTGAAAGTTCTGAAAACATAATGGCCCTAGAAAACAACTTTACACTTTCTTTGAATTGTAGGTAAGAGGATTTGAGACTCAAATGGAGAAATGGATGGGAGCATGTGACTGCATTATCACAAAAGTAAGTGATTTCTTTTTTTTTCCCCCTTATTCTTGATGTTCTCTTTATAGTTCACATACTGTGTCAACTATATATTGAGATTTACCAAGCATTATCTTATACTTGATTTGTGTTTATGTTTTCACAGGCGGGTCCAGGTACAATTGCGGAGGCTTTGATCCGAGGCCTTCCCATTATTCTCAACGACTACCTTCCCGGACAAGTAAGTGATAGATGTATTTGATTTTTCTCAATCGTAGGATTGAAGTTTTAGTTCTAGTCCTTATCACGTATTGCCACATGTTCGATTTTATTTCAAAGTTTAAGCTCGTCTCTCAGATTAGTGAGTTTCTTGTTTTTTCTTATCTTATTGCATTTGTTAGGAAAAAGGAAATGTTCCTTACGTGGTAGACAGTGGAACCGGTGTTTTCACTCGAAGCCCACAGGAAACAGCTAGGCTTGTTGCTGAATGGTTTAGCACGAAAAGTGATGAGCTCAAGAGAATGTCAGAGAACGCCCTCAAACTTGCTCAGCCAGAAGCTGTCTTCGAAATAGTGAAGGATATTCATGAACTTGCTTGCCAACATGGGCCTCTAGCGAGAATACCCTACGAGTTTACATCGTCTTTTTCTGGTCTCATTTAGGTTCAATTTCAAGTGGTTCTTATATTTTCTCAAATTGTATACAAGCCCCATAAACAAGCTTAGGACTCAGAAAAAAGAGGGTCCAATTGACGTAGCTCGGTTGAAAAGAAGAAAGCCGTGGGGTTTATAATTGCATAGGAGTCAAAGTAGTGAATGCAGTGCATTGAGGGTGCATCGTTGGCATAACCTGCGAAATGCAGAAACAGTTTGTACCAGAAAGTCATTCAAAGCCCGATCGAAAAAACACTATGCATTGGCCGTTGAGTATATTATTCTTTGGCTCTCGGTTCGTTATGATTGTTTATCTTGTAGCTGCTTTGAACTCTTTGTTGTCTTGAAATATGTACCATTTCGGAAAGAAAAGCCTTAGCTCTGTAAAAATAAGCAATACAAATATGATCCCCTGGAACTACATGACTTTGTATTGTTGGTTTCTCCATTTTTTTTCTTCTGTGTATTAGGGTAAGATTGAGATTGTTTTTTGCTATCTGTTTTTTTTTCTTTTCTAATAACTTGTAGCTTGAGATGTTTAGTAAGCTTTATTTTTAATAATTTGCTTCTATTTTTTATGATGCTTTTAGAAGCAATTGCAGGAATGCCTTAAAGAGATACCTTTGCTATTTTCTTCATTAATTTTTATAATACTCTCAATTATATTTTTTACATTTTGCATACATTATATCTTTTTACAATAAAAGTATTATTTTATTAAATACTATATTACTTATTAAAGTAATTTTTAAAATTTATTTATCAAATACTACTTTTCTACTTTCTTATAAATTTAATTTTCAAAAATTGTTTTAAAAATTTTGATTTTAAAAAGCATTACCATTTCCAAACTAGGAAAAGGAATCTTTAAACACCTTTAAAATGGGTGTGACCTTGAGGCTTAATTTCGAATAGTAGAAACATAATCTGACATAAATAATTACAAAATTATTTCTTTAAAGGATCGTCTGAAGGTGACACTTAGGTCTTAGTAGAATGGTCGAAGTTACAAAATGTTGCAAGCCTGACTTTTCTCTCCCTTTCATTTTTTTTTAATAAAATGTCTTAATCTTGAATTAATCTTCTTTCTATTTGTCTCCATCCTGTTTATTGACTTTAAATTTTTATGACTTCCGGAAAAAATTATAATAATAATAATAATAATAATAATAATAATAATAATAACAATAATGAAAGAAAAATGAAAAATTAAATTTATGGGCATGAGATTCCTTAATAATTTGATACTACGGGATTAAATTTTAACTATGTGCTTGAGGTTTTATAAGCAGTTTACTTGCATCTAATCTAACTATTCTATAAAAATTACCAACTCCACAATATATACTTATTCTTTAAATTTTACTCTTCATCTTATTTCTGTGTAATAAAAACCATCATACCAAAATGATAAATTAATTATTTTTAACTTACATATCTTTTATTAAAAGATAATATTGTATCTTTAAATTTTTGATTAATAATTATCACAAAAACAAAACTTAAGCAATTTAAAATAAAAATACAAAATGTTAAGGAATTTTAATTTACAATTGTTCACATGTTTACTAAACCCAATAAAATATTTAAATATCATATTAATTTTCAATAGTACAAATTAATGCCGCAAGTTTACGAAGGTAACTCGAAATTTCTATATGATGCATATTTAAAATCCCGTTAAATAATAAATACAACACTTCTATATTTTTATTAGACATTATACGAAATAATTTCTTAATTTTTGTTCTTATGTTAATAAGTAATATTTTGTTAGATAATAAATTTGTTAACCACAAGGAGAGTCAAAAAAGGCTAATTACAAAATGCCCCTGCAACTATCATTTTCTTTAGTGCATGTATAGTGTTCGACTTATTCAAATCAAACTTGAATACATTCTATTATACCTCAGTCCATGTATATAAATAGCCTTAATCTCAAATTTGAGATCAACAAAATTATACCCTTCAATTAATGTAAAAATAAAATAAAAATGATTAGTTTGGAAGATGTATACAAAGTTGTTTCCTCCATGGCACCGTTGTTCGTAGCCCTAATTCTGGGCTACGGCTCGATAAAATGGTGGGGAATTATCGATCCGCGACACTGCGACTGAATCAGCAACTTGTTTACTATTTCACCCTTCCGCTACTCACATTCGATTTTACTTCCCACATCAACCCTTTCAAGCTCAACTTTAGGTTCATAGGGGCCGATGCTGTCTCGAAGGGCGTTATAATAACTGTGCTCGTGATATGGGCTAACTGTACGAAAAACGGGAGCTATAGCTGTTCGATCACTAGTTATTCGTTGGGCACGTTGCATAATTCTCTGGTAGTTGGGGTTCCGCTCATGAAGGCCATATATGGGGACGTTGACGTTGATCTCGTGGTTCAATTGTTTGTTCTCCAATCAATCATTTGGGTGACGATTTTTCTGTTTGTTTTTGAGTTTCGACGAAGTGTCAACGATTTTTCAGCTGGTAATTGAACATGTACATATACAATCTCCTCATATATTGAACTTAGTTTCATGTCTTTATGATAAATAAGAGTTTATGTTCCAAAAAAGAACGTGTCTAAAATGGAAATTAAAGTCTTGAAGAGTATAGTTTATCATGATTTAAGCAATAAAACCTCCATTTACATGCATAACTTTTCATCATAAATTCATTGAGTCAACAAAATGATGAATCAACTATTATTAAAGTCACAGTTCAAAATGTTGCTTAATTATTTTGCTACACTGGTGAATGTGATTATTATTATCATACTTTTCCTCTATGTTCCTGGATATGTTATGGCTCGCATCCCTTCAAGACAATATTTTTAAAAAAATGTCAGTACATATAGCAGTACTAATTTTGTTTTAATTTCAATAAATTTTGCATTATTATTTTTTTTATTTTTTATGTGTTGAAGTCTTATTTTTTATGGCCACTTTCATTTCTCTTCAAATTTAGAAATGAGTGTGGATGATTTAGAAGGTGGAAACAACAATGTCGCAATGGCAGAGCGTATGACCTCGTTTTGGTTCTTGATGAAGACCATTTGGGTGAAACTCGCGAAAAATCCCAACTTGTTTGCTTGTCTTTTTGGACTAGCTTGGGCTTTCTTATCGAGCTGGTAAGCGTGATATGTACTGGATGAGGAATGATTGCTAACATCCAGTGTCTGTCAGGAGATGTGTGCAGATAATATCATGATATGCACATTGTCTGCTCACGTTTCCTAACAGACACCAGATGTAAAACCCCAATATTTATTTT
>MKEJ01005120.1:0-10445 GCA_001753735.1 Embelia ribes | reverse complement strand
TAAACAATAGGCCGCTCCAAATATTCTACCAAGTCATTCTCAATCAGTTAACAATAATGAACATGTAAATAGAAGATGAAGAACAAGAAAGCTCTTGCAACTACTACCTGTATATAAAAGTCACTCCACTGGGCCGACTTTGTTTGACTGTATTGGCTCAAATTTCCTTTTATTTCGTGCCGAGATATAACCATTATCAGAAAATATCACCTTCATAATCTTTTCATGTCACCAAAACCTCTTTGACTTTAAAATGAGTTGCTTTCTTTGTAAACCAAAATTATTTTACTCATCTTTAAATTATTTTTCCCATACACAAAAAAATTTGGAAAACTATTTCTATATCATTGAATAAAACAATTTATATCAAGTAGAAATAATACTTCTCTGTTCAAATTATAATATATCTTGTTCTAAGCTTGCATCAAGATCAATAAAAATCTCACAACAAATTCTCCTTCAAATTTAATTTGCTAGCCCCACCATTGACTTTGTTTTATGTAATAAAGGTAGCCTTTATTTTCTCTCCACATAGGCCAAAATTATTGGTTCCACCAAAAATTGTAATTAATAAATAATATTGAAAAGATATTTGGCTCATCCACAAAAACACAATAAATATGCTTGGCTGAGAGTTGTATTCGTAACTATTGAAGTTACAAAAATAATGGAGTATGGTGCTACCATATATATATATTTTTCTCATATATACATGTCGCAAAAATTCAAGATATACTTCTTGAAAAATTTATAAAATTTTCTGTAAAGTCTAACAATATTTTTCTGGTAGAGACTCGTGCTGATAACATGTTATGAATAATGCTAAAAAGCAAATAAAATAATAAACGGGAAAGTAAAATAGGAAACCAAGAATTATGAGGTTAAACCTTAAGTTAAAATAAGTTTAATTGGATCTAGTTCACGGGACTAATACTAGTGTATACTTGTATTAATATAAAAGGAGATGTTACAACATGGTACAACTTATAAAAAAAGCTTAAAATCTGGACCAAACTGGATCAATTTCTATTCTTATTTTTCCCCCTATTTTTTCTCTCTTTTCTGCATTGTTTCTGTGCTTTCTTTTTGCACACAGAGTATGTAGCTTAAGGTTGCTTATATAGTCAAATAGAGGAGACAATAATATTAATAGCGGGTCATACTTATATCAGCGCATAGTATTTTTATTTAATGATTGAACTCCATGCTTGCATCAACCATAATATTTTTCAATTATTCATAACAATTTTCACTTTTTTTTCGGGAAACTTTGGGGGTAAATTGTGATGGCCACCAAACCTTATGGGAGCACAATGTAATTAATATAAGGTAATTAGGACAATAAAAGTTGTATTAAGTATTGAATGTAGAAAGATAATTTTGTTACTTGTCATTTCAGCTGACAAATATCAGTATTTATAGTACACAGTAAATGTACAGTTGTCAAATGACATTACCTCATTAGTCTTTGATTTTCTTGCTAATTGAAGCATGTGGTAGATAGTTTGGTTTAATTATAGCATTAGTCCCATGGCTCTATGGTATGTACAAATACATACTTATTAACTGTTCTCCGACTGCCTCGGATGTTTTCTCAACTTAATCGATCCAATGGAGTTTTAGGTATGGAATAAATTTGTAGTTTTTGATGAGAAAGATTAAATTCGATGGAAAGAAGCTCGAATTTGAAGTTCAGACAAACTCGAGTTTTGGGTTGGGAGTTCCTATCCTTCAAATATTCATTTTTGACTTTTAATCGGACCTTGACTTCTGACCCTTGACTTCGGGCTTGATTGGATCTCGGGTGCGAATCTTCAGAGGTAAATATTTTTTCCCAACGATCTTGTCATAGTCATTCAATACTGTGGGAGATGAAAAGACTAATTAAATGAAGGCGGTTGTATATCCATTGCACGTTTTCCCAAGAGTCGAGTAACATTTATTAGTATAGATGTATGTTTTTTCACATTCTTCTAGTTTGCAATAAATAGAAATCTTAGTTGGTTCAGCTTCATCCATTTTCAAATCCATTTTGTAGAGAGAGAGAAACTATATCCTCAAACTTCCAAAAGTATAGAACCTAAAATGAATTTCTCCAGCAGCAACTCCGATGTTAGTTTGAGTGACATTTTTTCTGAAAGGGACACAGTGACTACCTTGGAATAACATGTAAAGGATCTAAAGGACGAACTGTAAGAGTTGAAGCTCAACCTAGATAAGTATAAAGATCTTCTAGTTCATCTAGAGGCTTTAGAGATCAAGGCAGCGGCCTTGGAGGCCAAAGTGTCTGCTCTAGAGCCGGCGCCTGATAGCCCCAGTGATCCTTTTAAGGGGGCTAACCTGGAAGTGAGGGTTAACTGGATTTGTACTTGAATAATGGTAGTAATTAAGGTTTACAAGTCCATTGGTTGTGGAGGATTATTAGAGGAACTCGGATTACTCATCATCTATTGATTAAGCTTGGCTTGGACTTCGGGCAAGATGAGGTCAAAAAGGTTATTTTGGGTGAAAAGTCTAAAGGTTGTCGTGTTAAAAGGCAGAATAGGAAGATAAGATGAAGTATGTCCTACTTCAGGAGAGGTTTGGGTTCCGGAAACAAGTCCATCCCTTGCGGTTGTCTGAAACAGAAGATAGTTTTGGTCTTCAGGGGATTCGACATCTTGACAAAGCTGTTTTGAGTTGTAAAGGGTTTGGGAACTTATAATTTTTTCCTACAATAAGTTCCCACAGACGACGCAAATTGAAGAGTGTATACTTGATTAGTGGGTCAAATACAAACTCCCAAAAGTAAGTGGTTCAATCTTGAGAGTCCAAATGCTTCATTGCGAGCTTCGGTCTTTTTAGTCTCCTCCTTCGCCTTTCACTTCTATCCTTTACGCGATGGTTCTTATCCGAATGTGCTCCTTGTAAGCCAAAGGTTCTCTCCGATGACCTCTTCTAATACCTAAAAGTGTGGACATGAGATTTGCCTATAAACTCTCTGATATTTCATTAAGTAAGGGTTCATGTGAATATTGCAAATAAAAGTTCTATTAATTAAGTCTTGAATGTAGAGAGAGAATTTTGTCATCTATTCTTTCAGCTGACAAGTGACAATATTTATAGTAAACAGTACATGTACAATTGTCAAATGATATTACCTCATTAGTTCCTGTTTATCCTTCTAATTGAAGCATGTGACGGATAGTTTGGTTTAATTATATTATTAGTCCCTTGGCTTTATGATATGTACAAATACATACTTATCAACTGCTCCCCAACTACCTCGGGCGTTTTCTTAATTTTATTCAGCCTAAGGGAGTTTTTGAATGTGGAAAATTTATATAGCCTCAGCTGAGAAGGATTGAATTTGAGAAAAAATTAAATCTAATTTTTAAGGTTCAGATCTTGACTCCTACCTACTGGCTTTGGGATCGATTTTTTTTTTTTGTTGCCCCTATGGCCTTGTTGGTCATCCCGAGGTAACCAACCTAGAAGGGAGGGTTGCCTCTTTGGAGGTTGCTTTTGTCGGGCCAGAAAATTCGAAAAGCCAGAAGAGAGGAGAGGATAGGATAGGAGAGAAAATAATTGTACCAATTTTATTTGAAATAAAATTGGCACTTTTCATTTGCCCTGAGGGGAACACCTCATACTACTGCTCCCCAACTACCGAGCATGCAGGTCATGGTTCGGGGTAGTTAATATTCAAATAGTAGATCTGGATAGCTAGAGATGACCACGTGGTTATGTTGCCTAGATATGAGCTTAGCTATCATCCTCCGTAAATGTTGATATTTGAAAAGTCTTTGTTTTCTTTTTTGCGATTGTAGTTTTACTATAAATGGTGGGAGAGATAGCATCTATTTTTCCCATTTGTTATTTTCAATTTTGCGAAATCTTCATTTTCTCTCTCTAAAGTATGGTTGAAGCTTCGGCGAGAATAGGGAAGAGTAGAGTAACTTCGAACAAAGATCCGAAGGCTGTAAAGAAGTCGGAGGCATCAAAAGATCATACCAAACTATCACAATGGGCAATGTTAAAATTGATCAAGGGGTTTGATAGGAAAGGGTTCTTGGAAAAATATGGGAGAAAGATTAATATATTAATTAGATTATGTAAAACTAATGAGGAAGCCCGAAGTATTCTTCGAAGCGACAACGATGAAATTGGCGTATGTCTAAGTGCCCTTTATGTTGGAGTAATAACTCTTCCCCTTTCTCTTTTATTAATTTCTTTCCTATAAGCTTCTTAGTTTTCATCGTTTCAAATAGCTTTAAATACCGTTGGATCATTAGGGATATTGAGATTTTAAATAGGACTGTTAGAGTGAACTTAGGGGTAGTAGAGATTGTCTATTATTATAACTTAGTTCATGCAAAGGACATATGGTTCCTATCTCCCAAATATCCGGAGCGGGTCATGTTGTCATTTACAACATCGAATAAAGGTGACAAAAATGATTGGTTGATTGTATAGAGTAGTTAGGTCTTCGAGGAGGATAAGGCCCGTCTTAACAAAGGTCCTTATACGGGAAAGAAGCCATACTTTCCAGAACCAATTAAGGAAGGATTAGTCGATCTTACAAAAATTTTGGATTGAAAAGGTCCACATGGGATAGATGAGCTTGTCTGATATCCTTATAAATTGTTTGGTTATGATAGGCTTCCCTGTGGCCTAAAGGATGATGTTGAAAAGGGAGCTTTGGCTAAGAAAAAAGAGAAGAGGTCTGCTTCGGAGATGGATGAATTGGGAAATAGGAAAAAGAAGAGGTTATCTTCATAGGTTCCTGTAGCTAGCAGTGTTACTATTGTTGTGTTGAGTACTCCAGATATCATTCATGCTGCTAGTGCTAATAGAACGACACCAATTTTGCATATAGGAGATGTTCAACTTACTAGGAATGACATACTCCCAGTAGATCTACCAGAGGTATCAGACAAAATTCAGGAGGAAGCGAAGTAATACATGGTTGATATCCGTTAGCTCAATTTGATCCGTTGGCTCATTTTGATCCCTTATTACATCTTCGTGAAAGTCTAGGTTTTGATGAAAAGGGTGAAAGAGGGGAGGATAGGGTTGAACCTTTCGGTTCCGTTCAATAAGGGAATGCTGAATATGGTTCTAAACCTAAATCTTCATCGGATGCGATTGAGAATGGTGAAGGTAGTAGTGACACCGAAAGTGAGGAGCATGTAACAACCCAGAAATTTGACTTAATTTTTTTCATTTTAATAATAATATTATGCATTGTAAATAATATTATTATTGTGCGGTACGCGTGGATTATATGTATATGCATCGTGTAGTGTATAGTCACGTGGCGTAGTTATAGCGGCGAATCATGTGGTATTGCAATATGTAGTTAGGGTTTGCCAGTGGTAGCATTGTTGTTTTATATCTTGACCTTTGTTGCCGCTATGATAGACCGGTACGGGGTTCGACTTGTCCGGTTAGGTCACGAGGGTCAATGGGGAACTGTCTCTAACGGGGTGCGGGGTAGCGCCTCGGTAGAAAATTGTGTTTGGTTTGTTGTTAAATGGGAGGTTTTGTTGTGCTGGAGTACCAGTACACCAATGGGGGTGTACTTTGTTGGGCTGGAGTGCCAGTACACCAATGGGGGTGTACCGATACACCAACTCCACTTTTGATTCTAAGGCCACTAGAAGCCATTACACCAAAGTGGTGTAATGGTACTCAGTGGTGTACCGGTATACCACATTAGTGTACCGTTGGGTGTATCGGTACACTAACTCCACTTTTGATTCTAAGGCCACTGGAAGCCATTACACCAAAGTGGTGTAATGGTACTTAGTGGTGTACCGGTATACCACATTGGTGTACCGTTACACCAGAGTATTGAGTATAGAGCGAGAGAATTATGGCACACTAGAAGCCGTCACACCAAAATGGTATAACGATGCCAGTGGTGTACTGGTACACCAAACTAGTGTACCATTACACCTAGTTCTTTGTATGGTATCAGGGCACATTGAAGACTGGCAAAGCAATTGGTGTACCGGTACTCAGTGGTATACTATTACACCAAAACTGGTGTACCGGTACACCCAACTAGCATAAAAAGTCATGGACCCTACCACTTTTTGACTTGAAGACTTCCTCTTTCTCTCATTTTTCACATCATTTCAGAAAAGATAAAGGGAAATAGAGAGAAAGATACTCCATCTTTATCAAACCTTTGGAGCTTGATTTGATCTAGTTACGTAGCTCGGATAAAAAATCTAAGCGGATATTCTTCACCATCATTGTGTGGAGGTCATTTCTATGTAAGTTTTTCATTCATTTCTTATGTTTGATTTATCTCGATTTCCGTACCCTACATGTCTTTGATATTCTTATTCCTCGTAAAGATTAGAACATTTTTACATCTCATTATTTGACGATTTGATTTCTCTTGTTAGATCAAATTGGGGTAGCATAGAAGATGCACATTTGGGACCTTTGCTTAAGAAGTCTCAATGTGACTTCTTGTGGCTTAAGAGGTACGATAGTTAAATTTTTTTAATATAAGGTTGATCACTTTGTCCGTATGTATGTGCGTGAACGAATCGTTAGATTACGAAGCGGATAATCATTGAATTGGACATGATAGAAACATCACGAAGGTGTGAATAGTCGTAGGCGTAGAAATACATAGAAATAAGCATTGATATACGTGGATGGCTTATATGAGTTGGTTGAATTGCGAAGGCGTAGAATTGTATATAATTCATTAAATGTGTAGTTACATTCATTCTCATACATTGATCATCATCATATTCACATGCTAGAAATTATCATGTGTAGCTAATGCATTTTATTGTATTCTTGGGCTGTGCGTAGTGTTACGTTGGCGTGGCTTTTTAAAGCAAAATATTTTAAATGCATTGGCGTAGTCCTTTCAAATATTTGGGACTTAAATGTATCAAAAACCCTAAAATGAGTAGATTTTAATAACAGAGTTATTCAGCCCCACCGTGAAAGGTGGAAAACCAGATCTGGGATGCGTCACATGCGCGTGGCAGGTCAATGAAGACTTTGGTTGCATTACATGCGAGTAGTGGGCCTTAGTGATTTATATGCGTAGCGATACAGTCCCAAATAAAAATACTTCAAAGCTTTGGCGTTGGCGTCGACGTGTGTTGGAGTACATAGCATTCATGTTCATAATTTCATGCATACATGATAGATATATATATATATATAGACACACACACACTTGCGTAGACATCCATTAATTCACATTTATATTGCTTAGTCTCTTCTTTATCGTAGAATTTATTGACTAACCATATATTTTCTTTTTTTATATTTTGGGCTCATGCATGGCTTTGTAGGTACAGAGGCAGGCTTTATAGGTACGGAGGCAGGCGTAGAGTATCCCTAGATCTTCGAGACATGTTGTACATATATATTTTGGTGCACGAGTTAGCGCATTTCTTTATGTACTTCTTTTGTTGTAGCGTACTCTGATAACGTAGAAATATTGTTGTATTTTGGCGAAGGTATAGATGGTTTATTGCTCCTTTATGAAAGACAAAGAACCTATGTATACATTCCTTTCATTTTATTTTGACAAGCATCCAGCTTGTGGCGTTGCATATGTAAACGGGCATGTTTACTTTATCCAGATGTGTATATATATATTTTCTGGAAATGACGTTGGTTGTTCTCCTTTCCTTTTAGCGTAGCTGTTGTTTTATATATCCATGTTGTTGATATTGATGTGGCTATAGACTGAGCGTAGGATCGTCTTGTAGTGGCGGACTAGATGCGTATGTGAATGACATATATATTATTTTATATTTTGCTTTTGGAACCCTGTATATAATATCCATTTCTATTTTCCTTTCTCTTCTTTTGTATAGGATTGCATCACCGGGTTCGGGTAGGATTCGGGGCGTGACAGAGCCAGAGGGAGGATGCCATTCCGGCAATATTCTTGGATTTTTAATGGGTTGCAGAGAACTTATCTTAGATTCCACAAGGAACTTTATAGTAAACCCTAGGGGAGCTCTTAGCTCTGAATATATGGATTACCTCCATCTGGTAAATCTACTCTTCATATTTATAGGCTTGTTCCAATTTCTATTCTCCTGATATTTTTTTTGTGGTGCAAACTTGGTACCTCTCAACTTAGCGTGTTATTGTATAGACATCATCAAGAATAAGTTAATCATGAAAATGAACTTGCACAAGATCAAACTATTTCGAAGGAGGAGCTAGACTTTCGGGACAAATAAATTGCCAAGCTTACTAGACTACTTGATGAGAGAAGCAATGCTCATGAAAAAATATTGAAGAAAAAAGAGGAGATTGAAAGGAAAGCTACTAAACTTGATGAAAAGATTGCTGAAGCTGAGGGAAAGATTTCAGAATTGGCTAAAGCTAATGTTAGGAAGGATGAATAGATTAAAGATCTGATTCAAACCATGGATGAGGAGAAGATGTTAATGACAGAGAAAGATGAGAGGATAGCCAAGCTCGTGATGAGGTATGAGGATTGGAGTACAAAGACAACTTCTTTTACTTGTAGGTGGAAGAAGTTATGTAATTTTGAGTTCCGCAGTGCATTATATAGGGGCTTAGATCTCGTCAAGGTTCCGGAAGCTAGCCCTCTTTAGGGTAAAGACAAATTCCCATTCCTAACCTTGAGTTTACCAAGGATGTTGAATTTGGGTATAAGGCTTTCATGGAATTTAAACGCAAACAATTCGCCAAGACGCCTTCTCCTGCTATTGGTACCTCTTCGTCTTATTCACGTCCTCCTTTTAAGGATAACGCATGGCTTCTTCTTCTTCTTTTTTTAGGAGATTTACATCATAAGTCGATGTGTAAGGATTTGGTTTTGGTGTGGGCAAAGTCCCAAGTTTTGTAATAACTTTTAGTGAATTAGATTCCAACATTGTTTGCTTCTGAACCTCTTTATTCCTTCTTTTTCTCTTTTTCCTTTTTTTTTTAAATTTCCTAAAATTTGGAAATCTGAATATGTATGATTGTGTGTTTATGTAGGATGGATGTGATATCCTTACTCCCCATTCTCCAGTTCGGTCCGAGGATTTTCCTGACCTAGGTGAAGGTTGGATTGGGGAATTTATGTTGCAGCAGGTGAAGTTGGTGAGACATATTCACCACACTTCAAGCTAACCAAAGTTCGCCCTTTCAACCCCGAAATATTATAGAGGCCATTGAGGCGTTGTGTAACGTTTTTCAATCTGAGTTGTGTCCATTTTTTCATCAAAATAAGGATTAAGGAAATTATTGTATAATGCTAACCTTACTATAACTGAACTAGAACGTAATGTGTCATACTTTGAGGGGGAAGAATTCATGGGCAAAAGCGACGAGATAAATACAGAGGGGTTGTGCTATCGCCACCAGCTTGAGCAATTTCGAAAGTTGGCAGAGGATGCTTTTCAAAAGAAGAAAGAGGCAAATGATCATTTCGAATGGTTATAGAGAGAATTAGATCATTTGATGAGCTTAAATAAGCATTTTGAAGAATTGTAAGAAGAGATTTTCCATCTTCGGGTAGATAATGATCATCCCCAGGAAATTACAACATAACCCTTTTTCCTTCATAAAGAGGTTAAAGAACTAAAAGAACAACGATCGGTGGCTGATGCAAAAAATGCAAGAAATTATTCATGACTTCGGGAGCTAAAGAATATCATTAATAGGTTGAAGGCATAAATATTGGATTGTAGCTCTTTTGCCAAGATAGTGGTTTCTTTTCTAGATGAATATAATAGCATGATTTTGTATGCCAAGAACTCCTTTCAAGTTACCCATTCGATGCACGATGAGAGAGAACGAGGTTGCTTTGTAGATCATTGTTGTGATAAATTAAATGAGTTTTAGAAGTAGTTTTCTCAAGGGAAAGCCTATAGTTGGCTAGCGTCCAATGATAAATGCTTTCACCAATTGATCCCGAGGTCCATTCCTTTTTTAGAGTTGGGTATTGTATTGAGTTTGAGCATCTGCCCTACTTAGCCGGTGGGCTAAGAGTGATGCTTGAACCGGTGGATGAAGTTGGTACATCTGGAACCTAAGATAGTTCCGATGAGTGAAGTTTTTTATAATAGTTGTACTATTATTTGTAACAATAATTATGTGTACTTAATTTGTATTTGGTTTGGTTGTATTTTATGGGTGATTGAATAAAAAGAATATAATTGTGATTTTTTACTATTGACTTGTTTGTGAGATGAGGCTTTAGGAAACCAAAGATAGACTTGGGACTCGGCCTCCCATCCTCTTAAGGTGGCCTTGAGGCGTGTTTGCCAAAAAGGTTTTTGGATTCCTGGGAAACTAGAGGTGGCCCTAGGGCTCGATCTCCCACCCTCTTGAGGTGGCCTTGAGGCTTATCTTCCAAGAAAACTTTCGGATCCTAGAGAATCTAAAGGTGGTCGTAGGGCTTGGCCTTTCATCCTCTTGAGGTGGTACTGAGGCATGTCCTCCAAGAAGGC
>MKEJ01005119.1:0-29563 GCA_001753735.1 Embelia ribes | reverse complement strand
GATGTGGCTAGAGGAGTTGTGGAGAATTCCTACTAGACATACGTTAATTTACAATTATATTATGTAATGTTGTATTTATGTCTTATTCCTCATTTATTATTGATTCTTTTATACTGTTATTTTGATGATTTTATTGACTCATGCTTGCTTGGCTCATTTTCCCCCCTATTTGTTTTGCATGAAAACGCCAAGCAGACCCGGATACTAGAAGTCAGGAATGTCGGAATTATAATAGTCGAAGCTCATTTGAGGTCACTGGAATTTTATTTATGATTAGTTTTCCTCTACTTGTCAGACAAATATAGTTTATTAGCTTGTTTCACATGATTTGATGTATGATAACGAAAACATGATAATAAAGCCAAAATTTTGAGGTGTATTTTGAATTACATAACCAGTTATATCAGAAATTTTTTATAGTTTTTGTTTATTCATAATATGCCATGTGATTTTATAGGCGAGCCGTTATAGTCATCATTGTACTATTATTGCATATACATTAGCAAAATATTGTTACAACTTAAAAGTGACACCATCCAATCAATTGGTTAAAAAAATTTATAAATCAAAATTTATTATCTTTAGTTGTTTTTTTAAGTAGTTATTAAGTCTAACTCGGTAAATACAAATATTTTAATACTTTATATTTAAATACGAGAAAGTGTGATTGATTTTACTACACACAAAAACTTCTAGATTGAAATATCTTAATTAAAAAATAAAATAATTATTATATTATCTATTTTTTGGAAGCATTTATTATAGAAAATATTATTGCGATAATAAAAAAAATAAAAACCAACCCGTGCATTACAAGCGTATAATTCTAGTAATTTTTTTATTAAAACAACGAAAGGATTGAATATTATTTAGCCATTGGTTATCAATAATAGTAACTCATTTGCAAGACTCTACTGCAAATGCTGTAATAATGACTATCGTCAAAACTGTGTGTACTCACCCGCCGAGTCCCGCGCTCTAAGTACGCACCCCTCTCTCTCTCTCTCTCTCTCTCTCTCTCTTTCTCTCTCTGCGGATGGCAGAATCATTGAAATTAGGGTTGCAGAACCTCACTAAACTTGGAAGGTATCAATGAAAAAAACCTAATCTTTTTTTTTTGTTGTTTTTTTTTTATTAGGAAAAAAAAAAACACAGCCCTACTTTTATACTGTGCAAAGAACAAAAAAATAACAATACCCAATTTTCCCACTGTGTACACACATTTGCTGTTGAAATTGTCGGGATAAATGGGTATTATTTAGGCTGATACTGACTTGGTAATAGTAATCTTAATGATTAAGCTGCTGCTAAAAAAAGAAAAAATAAAACCCAATCTTTTGTTTAGGTTTTTGGATTAGAAAATCACAGCTTCTGTATTATTTGAAGAAAAAATAAACAAAACCCATTTCCCATTTGTGTATATATATTTGGTGTTGCAATTATTGTGATAAATAGGTATTATTTAGGCCGGAACAAAATTGGTAATGGTAATGTTAATGATTATGCTGCTTATGTTCATATAGATTTATCTAGTTTTGCAGTTTTCCCCAGGAATTATAAGCTTCACTCGATTTATTTGTCTGCAAGAACGATCGTGCCTAATCGACCACTTAGGTTTTCATCATTTTCCGCAAAACCTTGTGAATCGATGGATATCGCCGGACAAAGTGGCAAAGCTATTGCCAAGGTAGACTTCTTTTAACTCACACTTATATTTATCGTTTGTTTTTCGGTGTTTGTGGTATTTTATTTTGATTAAAGGGGTGATGCAAATGATAGCAAAAGATTTTCGTGCAGAAAAATAGATGAAGAAGCTGCCTTAGATAGGAAGGATGGCGTAGGAAAATTCATGTAAATGACTGACACGATATCTTCTCTTGGTTCCATTTTAGCTAACCGCAAATTCTTGGGGATAAGGTTTTGTTTGTTAATTGTTGTTGTTATGGTCTGTTGCTCGTGGTTGCCAACGGTTTCCTGGGAAAGACTTTCCAGAATCTTCCCATTTTTAGGAATATGGAAAGAAGTTATTTTGGTTGATGTAAAGTTATTTACTTAGAAAATTGAAACCAAGTGAAAGTTACGGTGCTTTTAGAAGTGTTTCAATCTTTTTTGTCTCCTTAACTAGAGAAAATGAAAATGAGAACAGGCATCTGAATGTTGAAAAATAACTGAATTCATACTTGTGCAGGAAGGTGATGTGAAACCTAATAATGTGCAAATCGAGAACATTGTGCTAATTCCAGATAGAATTGAAAAAATGTCTGTTCAGGAACTCAGATCAGAATTGAGGTACGATATATATCCATGTATGTTGAGCAGGTCTTGGTGAAATATAGAAAAAGTACATGTTTTTTAGAGTACCCAAGTACTGGTTGCCCTTATGCTGAGCTATTGTTTGGCATCTGAGAAAAGGTAGTAGAAGCTATTGATTTAAGATTGTCAAGAAATTAAAGATAGCAAAATATAATTATATTGATCCAAGCAATAGTAATACAGGGATTCTCTTATATAGAGTTGTACAAGGACCAATTAAGTAAATATAAATAACAACCTAGTATAGGAATTATAGATAGTTAATAGTACTTATCAACTCTATATATAGGTGTTGCTCAACTCTTTATTATTACATCTCTCAATAAAATTCTCTTCTCTTTATTATATTTGACAAAGATTGTGCATGTTATACACAAATAATTAAGTTCCGAGGGAAAATGGATGCTAGTTTTTTTTTTTTTTTTTTTAAAGCCAACATTGCTCACAAGAAAAGCTAGTGATGTTTAGCTAAGTTTTGTGGAATTTGTTATCCTCTTTTAGCTGTGATTATGCTTGATTTGATTGAGCTCTTTGAATTTGAAGGAGAATTGGAGTATCTGCTAAAGGTCGCAAAGCTGATCTCGTGTCTACCTTGAAGGGTTTTCTGGAAAGCAGTGTGAAAGGTATTCTATTCTACTTATCAAAGTTGACCTACATCACTCAAATGACTAGTGGATTGGTTTGAGAGCTGAGAAGTAGAGTTGTGCAGTTTCATTTCAGGGACTGTTCATAACAAATGATGAATATTTTGCATGTGTTGAGTTTGCTCTTTGTGCAGGTGAAGGTGATCTGGTCTTAGATGGTAATCAATCCTCTGAACAGAAACCCAATACTCCTGAGAAGAAATTGTCAAAACGAAATACTCAGGTGGTGACTGTGATGAAGGTGTCTAAGCTACAATGTTCGGAGACGAGTATGAAAGTGGCTCAAGCTGAGGATAGTATCGAAGAGGAGGAAACCACAGTCGTCTCGAGAATACAAAAGCAGTCTATGAAAACTACTGAAACTGCAGGTTTGTGTTCCTTTAAGTGCTTTCATAGTTGTAATTATCCGTTTCTTAACCTGAATACAGTTAACTTTCCAGTCGCAAATGGTTCTAGGTAAGAAAGCTTCAGAGTCAAAAAGAAGGAAAACTGAAGATATATCCTCTACAGTTGTTGAAGCTTCTGTCGAGGCTAGTCTTTCTATTAGCCAAAGTGAACCGTGGACAATTTTTGCTCACAAAAAGCCCCAAAAAGGGTGGAAAGTTTATAACCCGAAGACAATGAGGCCTCCACCTCTTCCTGGCACTACAAATTCTGTGAAGTTATTATCTTGGAATGTTAATGGGTTAAGAGCTCTACTGAAACTCGAAAGCTTCTCAGCTTTGCAACTTGCTGAGAGAGAGAATTTTGATGTCCTGTGCTTGCAAGAAACCAAATTACAGGCAAGTCGTCCCCTACTGAGAAAAAAAGTAACAAATTATTATTGACGTGCATCTGCACCATTTTGTCTACGATTTCGTAATATATGTATAACAGTTTCTCTTGTGGTGTTATAATGCCTGATTGAAGGTTTTGCTTTTGACGTCCCTCAAAGCATTTATTTATTTTTTTGGTAACTTTAAAATACAGGAGAAGGATATTGACGCAATCAAACAGACTCTTCTTGCCGAATATGATAACAGCTTTTGGACATGTAGTTCCTCGAAACTTGGGTATTCTGGTACTGCAGTCATCTCAAGGGTATGCTAATCTCGAAGGATCTTCTTTAAATTTTGAAATAGAACTTCTATTGAATATCGAAGGAACTCGGGAGCTAATCTCGGAAATTTTTTGTCTTGTTATTGGCAGGTAAAACCAGTTTCAGTCAGATATGGCCTAGGCATATCAGACCACGACAACGAAGGGCGGCTGGTGACTGTGGAGTTCGATTCCTTCTTTTTACTATGTGCATATGTTCCTAATTCTGGAGATGGCCTAAGAAGACTGGTATAGCCACCTTGTTATTAAATTACTCGATATTGTCCTCCACCTAAAATGATTCCATACTACTAGGTCTTAGTGGAGCTTCTTAAATTTGAAAATTTGTGAAGTTTTGACTAGAACTTTCCTAATATTTCTGTTCTTTGATGGTAGTCCTACAGGGTTACTCAATGGGACCCGTCTCTCTGCAGCTATATGAAAGTGAGTATACTCAAAAGCATTTTTCTCCATCTTAATCTGTGTAGCACTCGTCGATACTTATTTATCAAAAAAAAGAGCATCAATCACCCTTCAAATAATTATTCTCTCTTTACTGTTTGTTTTTGTTTTTCAAGTTTTTATTTTTCTCTAACTGGGATTAAAAATGTGATTTTCTTTGTTATTTCCTTTCCTTTGATTTACTAACTCCGATACAAGATGTCGAAATAATTTGCTGTTTGATTTCATGATGCAGGAGCTCGAGAAGTCCAAGCCTGTAATATTGACTGGTGATCTGAACTGTGCTCACGAGGAGATAGATATTTATAACCCAGCTGTAAGTGACCTAATTATACATGTGTATATGATTATGAAAGTTGGTAAAGGTTATTTTCATTGATGCACGTCTATGATGATGTTTGTAGGGAAATAAAAGAAGTGCTGGTTTTACTATTGAAGAAAGAAATTCATTTGAAACAAATTTCTTAAATCAAGGTTTTGTAGACACCTTTAGGGTACAGCACCCTGGTGTCGTTGGCTATACATATTGGGGTTACAGGCACGGAGGGCGTAAAAACAATAGAGGTACTTTCCAGTCAACAGGCCTTGAAATAGCGTTTTCTGTTTTATCACATGTAATTTGGTACCCAACAACCATCGTATGCTTTGAACATTAGTGCGCATAATTCTTGCTAGCTTTGTTTGTCAATATTTGGTGATATTAATCTCTCCTTTTTTGTTTGTTCTAACGTGAAACAGGATGGCGGCTTGACTATTTTCTCATCTCACAGTCGATAGCAGACAATGTTCATGACTCGTACATTCTCCCAGATGTTACAGGAAGTGACCACAGTCCCATCGGTCTCATTCTAAAGATTTAGGCTGCATTCAATTATCTAGTTTTTGTTTTGGGTCCAAATACTAAGGTACTTACGGAAGCAGCTGTGCAAAAACAATTTTCTGCAACACCTGAAAACGATAGTTATTTTCAGGTTATTTTCAAATGCATGTTCTACATACATTTTTCAAAACCGTAACCGAACATGCCCATAGTTTTTGCAACTAGCTCTTCGAGCACAAGTGAGGTCAAAAAGATGAAATCGTAGAAGCTAAAGAAAATAAAATTTAGAGTCCATTGGATCAAGTTTCTTTTTGCCGAAGCGACATCGGTAGAAGAGGGTAACATTCAAGTGGAAGTGTTGGAACTGAAGATGCATTTTGAGAATTCTGAAGACGAAGAATAGAAGCTTCTCATTTTGGGACAAATGTACTTCTTTAGAAAGTTAATATATCCTCTTTGGTATTAATCTTGGAATTTTATTAGGAGAGGAATTTTGATATTTCAAGATTTGCTCCTTTCCCGTTACATTCGAAAGTGTTCATCTACGGATCGGGCTACTACATTTTCTTTTAACATTTCGAGTTATTTTGGATTTTATATGGAACTAGCTTTATTGGTTAAAATTAGCTGTGGTACACTTTTTTCTACTCGTGAACTTTCAAGTTTATTGAATTTTAAGGATTTGCACGAAATTTATCCATTTTTGATGCAGTGCCATCACCAAAGTGAATTAAATGGGACTTTGAAGGCGTAGTTGATTGATAAGTGATTATTCCTATACTAACCTTTGGGCACCAAGGATGGATTTGGGAATCAAATTATCACTGTATTTATTTATTTTTCTACTTCGTATAGAATAGAGTAAAGTTTTGTGAATATGAAATTATAAACCTTAATCTTACTCTTAGGTTGGAAAATGTGTAATAATTATATATATATATATATATATATATTTGTGTGGTATACCAAACTTGGTGCTCCAACAATTTTACTTGGAATTTCCACGTCAGCGTTATACACCAGGAGTGACATGTCTCATCCGACGTGGACATGTGTAATTGGGTAAGCGCGTCTCACACAAACCTATACATACATATATGAGAGAGAGAGAGAGAGAGAGAGAGAGAGACCATGGCAGCTCGAAAGAGATCAACCCCACCGGCCGCCGCCGCCGCCGCAACTCCTACGTCAATCACCGCCGTCGATCCCCAAATAGCCCCATCGAAAGCGGGAAAGATACTAAAAATCTCTCTCATCTTCTTCATCCCCTATTTCTATCTCATCTTCTCTCACTACAAAATCGAAACCGAGCTTAAGAGATCGATTTTGATTAATTTTATAATGAGCTCGCTTGGGTTTGTTGTAACGCTGAGTATGATCCCGGTGGCGTCGAGATACGTGTTGAAGAGAAATATGTTTGGGTATGATATTAATAAGAAGGGCACTCCTGGTGGATCAGTTAAAGTGTGAGTCTTTTTCTAAGTTTTTAGTTTCGTTTTTGGATTTCTGTTTTTGGGTTTTGTTTCATTTTAGAATTTGAAATTTGGGCTAGATTTTGTTTGGTTAATTGTATTCTATATTTGAATTTTTGGTTAGATCTTGTAAAGTTTCTATTCCTTGAAACATAACAAAATATGATCATTAGCGACTTATCTTTATTGTATCCCATAAAGTTTAATCTCTACAGCTCAAACTGTAAAATAGAGATCCTAACATAGGGAATCATTGTAGCAAACCCTCTTTTCTTTAGGGGATTGAATAGATTTAGAGACAATGGTGTAAGCATTATCTTGAATTTAATCCTTAAGATATAGGATAGAGACGTTTACGGAGTCACCGGTTGGAATACTCTAAGAAGGGAGAAGAACCCTTTGGACACATACAAGAGAAGTTAAATTATATTTCTTTTAGTACCTTAAATTTTGATTTTGAAAGACTGGTGATTTTGCTTGGATAAGGCATATATGCTTTCGATATCACCATCTGTTAGATTGTGTGCTGGGGAGTGAGAATTTTAAGTTGGAGCAATTGTTTTCTGGCCTTTGTGCCCAAAGCATTTGTTCTGTGACGGATTTGTACCTTATGTAGCGAATTATTACAGGTTAAAGTAGATATTTTTTGAGTAGGAAATAAATTAAAAGTATGGTGCAAAGGCTGCTTTTCCTTCTTTTATTTAGGGTTAGTGAATTTCACAGTATTGTAATAATTAATTGGACCCCCATGGTGTATAGATTTTTGCTAGGGCAATTAATAGAAAATTTACATGTGAGAAGTTGAACCAAAATTCGAAATAAATGAGTCTTATGGGACGGTCTCATAGTTATAACCATGTCAAGGCTGCATACACGGCTTGGTTGTTCCTAAAAATAAACGAATTCATCATTGGAGACGTCAATGGTTTCCAGATGTCGTTGACATGTGTTGTATGCATCTTCAGATTGTGTGGGTTCAGGTTTAGGTGTGGGTTCAGGTTTAGGTTCTTATACGAGAGGTATCACAGTGCGACCAGTGTGTTACTTGGACATGAATTAGTTGATTTTGGATCTCTTTTTTGCTTGTACATTCGCCATATTATGATTGTTTATCTACTCACTCAACATCCTGAGAATTTCAACAGTTAAGGAGTTTTTATGCAGGCCTGAGTCTTTAGGTATTGCTGTGGGAATTGTTTTCTTGGTGGTGGCAATCTTGTTTCAGTATTTTAACTTCACATCGGATTCCAATGTAAGCTCTTCAAACAACTGTTGCCTTTTGTGTTCACGGTCAAATTTTATTGCTTTTTACCTTTGGACTAAACATAAAATTGAGATATTTGTCTTTACTATTCTTGGTGAACTTCTGTTAATTGCAGTGGCTTGTTGAGTACAATGCTGCATTGGCCTCTATCTGCTTTATGATGTTGCTGGGATTCGTTGATGATGTCCTTGACGTTCCTTGGAGAGTGTGAGTAACTTATATGATATTTCATGACTTGTAAACTTAACAAATTGGGTTTCAAATTTCTAAACTGAATCTTTATGCGTTTTTATGTGATGTTCAAGTACAGGAAACTATTGTTGCCATCAATTGCTGCTCTTCCTCTCTTGATGGCATATGCTGGGCATACGACTATCGTCATACCTAAGCCAGTTGTACCCTATCTTGGAATGGAGATTTTGGATCTAGGTTGTTATTTCATTGTCTTTTTGAAATAATGCTTGTCTACTATACTTTTCTTGAAGATTTTTTTATAGTTTTACCTTACCACTGTACTTCTGATTTTTTGTGGGCAGGATGGATCTATAAGCTATATATGTGGCTTTTGGCCATATTTTGTACAAACTCCATCAATATTCATGCTGGTCTGAATGGCCTGGAAGTTGGTCAGACCGTTGTAACTGCATCTGCTGTAAGTGCCAAAGCTTATGTGACAATAGGATATTCAATTTTATCTTGTAATCTAAATATATGCACAACTTACAGATCCTGATACACAACGTTATGCAAATTGGACTGTCTTCGGATCCAGAGTACAAACAGGCCCATGCATTCTCTATATACCTTACTCAGCCGTTACTTGCTACTTCCTTGGCTCTACTATCTTACAACTGGTAAATCTTTACTCAGAACCATTGCAACGTCTTGGATGATATTTGTTGGCTTGTGCTAAGTTTCTCTGCAAATTGTTCTCTTGTAGGTATCCTTCTTCTGTGTTTGTTGGTGACACATACACATACTTTGCTGGTATGACCATGGCTGTAGCTGGCATTCTAGGCCATTTTAGGTATCTCTCACTTCTTGTTGGTTCTGAATTTGATTATACAACGTCATACAAATCCAAAGAGGCTTTTGACTTTTGATAAATAAGCTACCAGGTGTGATTGTGAGGTGAAATGTTCAGCTCAGGACCAGGAGGAGTAATTAATACTAATGATGTTTGAATTTAACATCATTGAATGCTACTTCGTTAAACCCTGGTACATTAAGCATGGTTTTTCCAGACCATTTGTGTTGAACTCGCTGCTTCTATTCATTCCCAGCTTATCTTTCCTTTCATCGAAAGCATCGGTAAAGCCAATTACCAAAGTCTTGTCTATCCAAGGCTTGAAATGTGTTGCTTCTAATTGCAAATGGATGCTATTGTTAAATTGGAAACAATCACATTGTTCTTCTTGCACACATTCCTGACATTAGTGCCATGTCTACTTTATTCTTGCATTCAGCTATTTATCATGTAGTAATAATAATGGATTGTTATAATGGAAATTTTGGACTAAATCTTCTGGCAGTGAAACGCTGTTGATATTCTTCCTTCCTCAAGTTCTGAACTTCCTCCTATCACTCCCTCAGGTTTGAGCGAAAAGCAAACATATAAATTTTCACTCAACTTTCAGCATTTTGATTACTACAGTTTGTTGAGATCTTAATTTCCTTTTTGCCTTATTTTAGCTCTCGGGGTATATTCCTTGTCCAAGGCATCGGTTGCCAAGGTAGATTCTAATCAAATTTTGCTGAATTTTTTTTCTCCGTATGTATGTTATTGCTTGACAACGTTGTGAACAATTTTGCGTTCTTCAGATTTGATCCTCAGACTGGGTTGCTAACCGGAACAAATGACGGGACACTTGTGAATTTGTTCCTGAGACAATTCGGCAGGAAGTCTGAGAAGTCACTATGCATTCTCCTCCTTGTTTTTCAAGTAATGCAATCATGATTAAAACTTAAAAAAGCCTTTTCCCCTTTAGATTGTCTTAATCTGTGCTCGTGGGATCATTAAAATATATACGCTATTTTCTTAATTTATTTGAACAATCTGACTGAGGGTTCCTATTGTTTGGTCCAGGCCATTTGTTGCGGCTTCTGTTTCCTGCTGAGGTGGTTGCTTGCTGGTTGGTACAAATGATACTTGAAGATCATAACACTCCATTTGGTTCTCGGTAGGAGTATTTATTTTATTCCTGATGGTATCTGATCAGAGACTTTTTGTTGTATTAGTGTTATAATTTGCCTTTTGTTCTTTATCATCTGAAGTCACTAGATTTGTCACAGTTTTGCGGACACGAGTACAAGGGAAAGTGATAGTAATTGTTGAAGAAATTTTGTAGTTAGTCTCTTAAATGGCGAATGCAATGGTCGTTGCACATATGTATGCATGGATGCATCCAAGATATATCGACGATAGAAAATTGTCACTAATCATCTCATGTTCCAGAAGATCATAAATAAATGAATGAATAATTAATTAATTGATTCTCTTATTACCGTCTCACCCTTTGTACAAAAGTAAATCCTAATTTCCCCAGAACACAACCCCTCTGCTCTGCGCTTTCTATTGGGGTCATGCAAAGATTGAAAATTTACCAGGACAGTTTATCATCATACATTCTTTGGTATGTAACCTTGGGACAATTTATCTCCATGTGCTTGTTTGACGATCATCCTATTGTATTGGAGTAACAGACTCCCGATCTTTTCATGATTTGCACTCTCGCATCCACGTGTATATTTTGGATCTTTTTAAATGACAGAATTACATATGGCTCGCTCACGCATTGATTGGCGGAACTCCAATTCATTCAAATTGGAAGGATAATTCTGAAATTCGAGCAAATTGCATGATATGCTAGTAGAATAGGATGTGTTTTCCAAAACTTAAGAAACAACCCTCACTTGTTTCTCTATGCATTTTCATCCAATTGACTGACAAATGATCGTAGCGGAAGTGGACTCTGAAGGAACTATTATGGAGTTCACAACCTTAAACCATCAGAAATTTGAGTCGAACAAAATCTATTATGGGTGAATAATCAAAGTGATGTAAAAGGAAAAAAAAAAAAGGAAGGAAGGAAGGAAGAAAGAAACAAAACTAAACTGCACTCTTCCATAGTTACCGCATCAATTGCAGTAGAAAGTAGAAAGTAGAAAATTGTATATCCAACAAAACTATTGCAAATGTGTATAACTAACCATTACGACTCTGAGATCAGTCAAACCAGTTCAAACTTTTAATAACGAGTCACAGTCGAGATCCCAGCTGTAAGCTACTCAATGTTTTTTGGCTCAATCACACAACACAAAAGCCACATTACATATATTTGATCTCCAATTTGATCCCGTGGAGATGCTGTCTGGAAGTAACTTAGCCGATCTCCATGCCCTTTACATCATCAGTGTTCCTGGGTGACCATAATTTGATGCTCCGATCATGTGAAACAGTAGCTATAAATTGTCCATCTGCCAAAAGATAAGGAAAAAAAATTAAATTTCTATCCACATTTGCATGACAGAAGCAATGAAGCTCGGTTCAAAAACCGAGTCAAATCTACTGGACACAAGATATTATCCCTTACATTACATTTTCTTCGATAAATAGAAATGATCAAGCCCCAATACAAGTAGTTTATATAAGAAAAGCTACTGTCAACGCAACAGTTGCGAATACCAGCATAACACGTTCAAACACTATTGATTGTAGAATAGCGTCACATGCTTCTAGTATGGAAGAAGAGGATTCAAAATTTCAGAATAACTAGTGAGAAAGGGATGAAATTGAAACTTTTTTTAGCCTAAGAAACTCACCTCCTGCTACATCTAGTGATGTAACTTTCCCCTCGTGCCCGGATAATGTCTTGACAGGCTTAAAATCCCTCGATGACCAAACCTGATACAGAAAAACAAAGAATTTAGTAACGAGTATACATGTAAGAATCCTTCTTATAGAAAACAAATCACGAGAACCAAAAAGCAAGAGATTACCTTAGCAGTCGTATCATAGGAACCAGTAACCAAGAAGTATCCCTCTTGAGGCTCAAACCTGACTTGCGAAATAAGGTTTGAGTGTGCAGGTATAATGTACAAGGATTTTCTTTTCCTCAAGTCCCATATGCGGCAAGTGTTATCTTCTCCGCCAGTGGCTAAATGATAACCATTGGGAGAAAAGCTGATACCAAGAATCTGAAAGACAAAAACGTAAAGTTTACGTTTTGTTTGCATTTCGTGCTGAAATGGCATTTGATGACAACTAAAATAACTTTTTGAAGGTTCCTAAATCTGGGGTGCTTAGAAAAACCCTTAGAAATTCTGACAGCTAAATTAAAGATTAGAACACAAACACAATGGCCCCAAAAATTTTTGAAATTAATAATCATGAAATTTGCGGTAGCAATGTTTTATTTTTCTGGGGTTGTTTAGAAAAAGTAATAGAGATCCGTATGTTATCTCGGTTCTCTCTCTATATATAAAGAGAGAAAGGGAGAGGGCTCAAAAACTGAGGAATAGAGATCGGAGTTTGGATGTTAACATGGCTCTCTAAAACCGTGAAAACAACCAAGACATAGTTTCAAAGCTTGCTTTCAAGTTGATTTGGACTCTACAATTAAAAACAAAAACTGCAATTCATACAAATTGTGGGTTTTTGAAAACAGAAAACTATAAGCAAATCTTTACCCCAAAGAAAAAGGAAAAATTCAGCAGCCACCACACAAGATTTACAGGAAGGAAAATCATCTCACCGGCTTAACATGTCCTTCAAAGGCGAGAATGCTTCTTCCAGTTCGTAGGTCCCACACACGAGCAACAGCATCCAGACCACAAGATGCAGCTAAAGATCCATCTTTGTGAAAAGCTATTCCATACACACTCCTACTGTGGCCTTCTTGTAGAACCAACTCCTCACCCGTATACATATCCCATAATCTCCAAGTTTTGTCAAAGCTTGTCGTGCCCAAGTACTTACCCATAGGATGGAAAGCAATACGAGCGAGGCGGTCCAGGTGGCCCTCAAATGTCTTCACGAGGGACCCGTCAGTCTTCCACAGCTTTGCGGTACAGTCAGCAGAGGCAGTAGCTATGTGCTCATCCGACGGAGAGAATGCCACATCAGTTAATCGTTCTGTATGACCTTTTAGAGTAGAAATCTTTGTCACACTGGGCATGTTCCATAGTTTAGCAACTCCACTTAAAGCACTATGGAAAAGGAAAAGAAAAGCACAATTAGAAAATAAGAACTTAAAAGCGAAAAAGTCTATGTTAATTGCTTCACATAGTAAAATATAAGCTTCTTATGCAACAAGATCCACGACTTAATTTGATACTTATAAAATAATTTTAAGAAAAAAAAAAAGAAATTCATAAAGCAGCACCTAATTGGCACATTAATAGATCAATAATCATTTCCAAACAAATTAACTCTTAGCACTGAATCAGTTGCTCATTCAATGTGACCTTTTAAAGTAAAAAAGTATGTTACTTGAGGATGCTCTACACTGTAGCTACTCCACTTAAAGCACTACAGGAGTAACAGTCCAGTTGGACACCAGTGTTCATTGTTTCACATATTTAAATCTCACTTTCTTATATAGCAACATCTATGGCTACATAAACAGAAATAATTGAAAAAATGTTTTCACAAAAACACTCTTCCAAAGGTAATTATTCTTGCCAAAAGAAAAAGAAAATGTATCAAACAAATTCATAAACCCTCACCTAACTAATGCATGAATGGAAAACCAAATTTACAGATATAACTTTTAAGTACTGCATACGCTGATCCAATGATCCTTCGATGAATTATATATAAAGAGTTTGTCTTGCAAAGTGGCAAGCATTGCTGCGTTATGTGAAAGAACACCCTGAGAGTGTTGAGAGTGATGTCTTAGTTGGAAATCATAATGTAAATTTCTTAACATAGTAAATCTCAATTTGTATATAACAATGACTAAAATTTTGTAAACCCACCAAGAGATGCATAAAACCTCACCCAACTAATGCACGAAACTAGATCGATAACCATTTTCTATCAAATTAAATTTAATTATTACGTCACAATCTGATCTAGTTATCCCTTGATAAATAATATGCAACGTATTACATAAAAGGTAACGAAAGAAGAGAGTACCAAGTGGCAAGCATCTTTCCATCATGCGAAAGAGAGCATCCCGAAAGCGGTCTATCATCACCCATCTCACTGCAATCCATGGCTAAGCTCCCAGCTTGCTTCAAAGCCCAATCTATCTCTGAGTCCAAATCTTCATCAGGATCATCCCTTTTCCTTCTCGCACGCTCAAGCCTTAAAGCCGCTCTACCCATAGAATACTTGGCAATCTCCACTCGAGCCTGTAAAAGTGCTTTTGGCCCTTCGGTATAGAAAGGGTATTGTATCTGCTCATCGTCTTCCTCTTTTGGAGCAGAAACAGAAGCCTCCTCGTCCTCATGAGCTTTCATGAGCTTCTCCAACTGCCCTTCTGAATCCAGCTTCGCCATCAACATCCTAAGGCGGTCGCGCCTTTCCATCTCTCTCTCTCCAAAAAATGTAATTGGCTCCCCAAGCCGGCGGAGACGGGCCCGCACCGCCATGTCATTGGTGGGGACCGCGAGAGCTGCGGCACGACGTTTCATAAGTAGCTCTTGCATCGCCTTCTCCTGCCTCTCTCTGATCTGTCGACTATGTTCTGACACCTCGTACTCTGCAGGAACCTGGGCCGGGTCTGCATCTTCATCGTCAGAGTCTGACTCTGAGGGTTTGGTCTCGCCGTCGTGAGGCTGAGGTGGCTTGAGTACAGGAGGACGGGGAGGGATAGGAGCCAATGGACGAGGAATTGTTGGTATAGGAGCAATGGTTGGTACTGCAAGAGGTGCAATGATTGGTGGATTAACAGGTGGTACTGGTTGAGTAGGAATAGGATCGATTGCTGACACCATAATCTGATCTTCAGAAACCGATGCAAGAGGTTCCGCACTTGAACTTGAAGCAGGATTTTCCTCATCAACCTCCATGATGCCTGACAAAGTAAAAATGGGAAAAATGGAAATACTGACTAATTTTATGCAATACAGCACTATTTACACAGTGATTCAACATTTTTCACAATAAGCTTTTCTCAAATGAAGAATACAATCATCTGCTGAACCTTTTTCCCTCGAGAATGTAAATTGCTTATAAAGATTTTTCACACATATATACACATATATAATACACGAGTAGTATTGTAATTTTGAGACACTGAAACATTCAGAAACTGATCCAGCGTTCAAAGACAAAGTTGAGTTTTACTTATCTACTTCCATAACCTGACCAAATAAAAAGAAAGCATGAAAAACTAGTTAAGCCCAAAAATCCCAATTCTTCTTCTTCTTGTTTTTTTTTTGGAAAAAGAAAATTTCAACTAACTAGCCATGCCAAACTAGCTCAAAATAACTTGAAAAAAGAAACTATTTTTGAAACCTAGCAACACTACACCTATCAATACGAACTAAACCCCACAAATCTCAAGGAGGAAAACACAAAATAACCTAAAAATTCTGAATTTCCACAGCAATAATCAGCCGATTCGAAAATAGGGTCTCCAATAAAATTGAATCTTAATTACAAAGACATGATTCAAAGCCCGAGACAAGTTCATTTATGGTCAAAATCAAGAACCCATATATGAGGAGCAGTAAACTAGTTAAACAAACAGTGAGAAAAGATACTATTTTTGAAAACTAGCAATGCAACACATGAATCCGAAATTAAAAGATTATGTACATACAACCTGCGAGTATAACGCATTCTCGACATCAACCAAACCCAATTATATTGTGTTATAACCGAAATCAAAAAAAGAAAAAAAAAACACTGATGCAGAGATATCGAGGATCATACCTAGCCTTTGGGGAAAGAGAGGGAGAGAGAGAGACCCGCCTAAAAGGGGAGCGGGCGAAGAACAGCAAATCGAGGCTTAGTTTCGTACTGCGGCTGTAGGGTAGAGAGGGAGAGATGGGAGGAATAAGGCCATTTCCACCAAAATCTCTACATAGCTCACTTCCCCTAAAATTTAGGGGAAAATACAAAAACCAAGCCTACTATATTTAGTTATAACTATTCAAAGTTTTTAAAATAGGGTATGGAGATATAGCTTATCCTTTTGAACAATGGGAGAATTATTAATTTCAATCTATCTAAAATGTAATTATTTAATCTTTTGTGCATGTATATATATATATATACATATATAAGTTTAACCTGTTGGAAACAATCGGTGGAAGAGATTATTAGTGCTATTGATAATGATAAAAGGACGGACGACTTAGATTAAGAAAGGAGATAAAGCCACAAACGAATGTTGGAGATGAGAGAGGAAGAGGAAGACCGACGAATAGCGAAATAGAGAGCTAGAATCAGCATGAGAATGGCAATGGGAGTTGAAAATAGAGAGAAATGACGTACTACAAAATAATGTACAAGACTTAATTAATATAATATATATTATTTTAAAAAAAAATTATTTTATTATATAGAGAAATTGGTGGGACTAAATCCTATCTATAACTCTCTAATATAGAAAATAAGCATATTGGATATTAAATTTAGAGGAGTTGATTGATACATGGTGAGGACGCCCCAAGAGGGTAAAACCTTCATCAATATATCACCATATACAATATATTACAAATTTTTATAATATATTATAATTTAATTATTTTATTAATAAAAATATCATATTATATCATATTGAACAAATATCACAAAAATATTATAAATATAATTACAACGTGTGTGTGGTAAGATTAATTTCCTAAATGGTACAATTACTGTACCGAAACCGAACAAGGGAATTAAAGTTTTGCATCGGTGGCGTATACTATATATAAATTGGAAATGTGGGAAGTTTTTGTGAAACTAAATTTTCTTTTTTGACCCTATATATAACCAAATAGACGTTGAATAAAATTGTCCTGATAAGAAATTTATTGAATAAAAAAGGGTATTTCTGGTATAACATAATGTTGATGCATCTTCACAATTAGGGGCAGCAGTTGCTTTGTATACAAGATAACATGAGAATTTTTTATATAAGAATTTTCTATATATCACTTGACAGTAGGAAAGAGTGATAATTTTAATTTTAATTAAATTTCAATCCAAAAATTTAATGGAGGATTGAGCGAATGATGAACAGATTACTCATAAAAGTAAAATGATTAAATATTTTAAATATATTTATATATAATGCATAATATGCAAAAATTAATATTAATTCAGAAATTCTAACTTTAGTAAATAGTTTTAATATTTATCTATTCATAACGTTATTGTAGCATTTCTTCTGAGATTTATAGAAGTACAGAAAAATAAAAATACAGTTGTGGCATAATTCTCATGCAAAAAATTTTCATTTGAAATATCAAACGGAATAAATGTATCATTTAGAAAAATTGTTATAAATATTCTTAATACTTTCTTCCTTGCCGGACACAAATACTGGTATTAATTTCTTATTTTGTATATCTATAAAATAATGGTCCTTTCATAATTTCAGGAGAATTATCGCTATTATTTGTTATTAAAAACTTGAAATTTATTTTTTAAGCTTTTGTTTAAAGCTATGTGCTTATCAAATTGGGCCCAATATAAACGGAGGGTGTCAATTCATTTTAAGAGCATTGTCTTTTTTATTTAATTTCTACAATTCACTCTATAAAATTATTTTTTCTATTAAAAATTAGCATTTTAGAAATTGTTCACACCGGCCTTTCTATAAAATTTGTTTAAATTATTATTAACAATTGTATATATATTAATAAAATATTGAAAATATCTTTTCTAATCTTAACAAAGATTTTAAAGATTTAATGGAAAATTTTATTTTTTAAACATAGAAATTGTGAATAATAGCTTTTCTTATTAAAAAAATCTATTGTGACATTTCTGAAATTTTTTCTAAAAATACAAAAAAGATACTGACATGGCACATTTTTCATTAAACCAATTATTTTTAACCAATGATTAAGATTAGAAAGAGTGGCTATTATTCAAAATTTTAATTAAAAAAAGATTCTTCTAATCTAAATTATGTTGACCAATGAGAACTTTTTGAAGAATTGGAACAATTTGCTATTAACAATAGCCTGAGATCGGAGTCTCAGACGATTAGGCAATGGCCGGACCGCAACAATTTACGAAAAAGATAATATTAAAAACAACTAGAATCGTCGTTGCTTGGCTTCATCCCGAGGCCGAACAATTAGGTAATGGCTCGACATAATCATTTACGAAAATTTTCATATCCGAAACAACCATCAAATGGCACAAAAATACAATCAAACTTACTGGTACAAGCTAGGTACGCAAGGGACTTGAAACAAATAACAAAACATGTTCCTAAATCTCACAATCGAAAATCCATCCTTTCTAACAAAACTAGCAAATATGTTACATTCCATCGCATATTTCAAATCTTCGGTAACATATACCATTCTTTGATAGACCCGAAACATTATACTCTGAATTTGAGATCTCAAAACTTTACCATAATTTTAATTCATATATCGAAACAATTACTCCCAACCCCATTGGTTCCCTTGTTTAGCCGGCCCATGATGATTAATCGGACGACACGGTTGATGATCATGAACAAAATTTTCATTCCTATCATTCCGATTTTTACTCACCCATTGATTATTCACTTGACCATCGCCACAAAACCTTGTCGTTTTGTACCTCGACATATTCCTATTGTTACCATTATAACCACCGTCATGAACTCTACTCTCGCCGCCATGAAACCTCATCGGCTTGTACCTTGACATAGGCCAACCATTGCTTTTTCCGTAATTACAATTATAACTATTATCTTCCCAATTACTACCAAAATTATTTACTTTACTCTCCCATTTATTCCATCTCGACTCGTGATTCCACCCGCTTTTCCCTCCATTGCTATTTTCTTGAACTTTACTCCCCCACTGATCCTCAACATCCCACGCCCCTCCGTGGTCGGCTCCTTCAACCGCCACGTCAGCATAAATGTGTTGACTCTCTTCCTTTATTTTCTCCAAGTCCGTATCAGTAAGCACCTTGAAACCATCTTCGCCGTTGCCCCATCCATTATCCGTAAGCCCTTGGCTTTCAGCGTACGGCTCGTCGAAGATCAAAACTCTCTCTCCTTTATTCGAATCATCTGATTCCACGAAATCGCGGTCGAGGTCTAATATAAGCTCAGGGTCGATATGAAAATTCCAATCCACGTTGTCGATGTGAGTGTTTATGTCAGGCAAGGGTATGTTGCACGGCAGCCTGTTGAGCCCGGCCCAGTAACGAGCCTTGGCATTGTCAAAGGCCTCTTCAGCCGCTGAACTGTCCCATTCCAACATGAAGTCGTACGAACTGATGAACTTCTTGGTTTCTAGAAGCTTCCCCCATGGGACCGCACCGACTTCCCAGCAAAACTTCTTTTCCCATGACGGTACAGTTGATTGCCAGTTACCTAAATGAAAAACACCCAAGGTTAGATATACAAAAAATATATATGGACCTCATTTATAAAGTATCATCAGTATTATATGGCAAAAAAAAAAAAAAAATTGCAAAAATGGGCAAAAATGCACAGAAACAATCCGACAAAAGAAAAACACAATCGATAAACAAATCCGGAAAGAAAAAAAAAATTATATTGAACAAAGATTAATTGAGAAACAAATCCTACAAGGACAATTACATGGAGACTACTGAAACTCAAGAACGATATTAAAGGCAACAAAAACTAAAACCAGCATTGAAGATGTAAGAAACCTTTAATATGGGTTCGAAAAGGTACATACTGCAGTTCATTTGCAATTAAAAATGGAAACTGCAATGGGTAAAAAAATTCACAAATGTCTGTAGCTTTTGCATTCACGAGTAAATATGAAAAAGCAAAAACTTCTTTACATTCAAGTTCATAATCATCGTCAGTATAAGTAAGAGCTTTAACGAAAGTTCCAGCATACCAGATCTATCCTCTTGTTTTTTGTTGTTTCTAACTGTGTTCAACACGTTGCTAAAACCAATATTGACTAGAAAAGAGAAGTAGGCTAAAAAAATTCGCAGAATAGTTTACAAGATTACTCTGGATACATGGGATAGACCAAGGGGTCGCTTATACCAGGAAAAGATTTATAAGTTGGATAATTATATCATATATTCGTTTTAAGTAAAATATATAGGCTGGGACAACGAACAAGCATGAATCAAGACCGTCCATGTTTGGAAGGGGAAGAAATTTGGAGGGTCCGGAAAATTAACTTCTTGCATATCATTTACATTGTCATGTATTTGTCGTTTTCCAATCGTCTATAAGGGTTATTGAATTTCGTTTCTCCCTAGATTCCCGTACATCTTACATTGGCTATCACTCCGACGTTTTGTGGAAATTCAAACTCACCAAACCAACAATAGAATTAAGCCACATAAGCATTAGGAGTATCCAAGGTTCCTATCATTCATACATGGGCTCAGATCTTTATCCTAATTACATTATCCAAATCAAAGATATATATAAAAATATAAAAGAAAATCTCCACCTTCCGGAAACGGACGTTATAATCAACAAATATATATATAACACTAAAACGGAAAATTCTTCCTCTCACTTCGACCCACAGCGAACGTAGTATCTTATTACGAAAAGAACCAGATCTTATCTTATACTAAAACAGAAAATAGTGGTGTGTAATACATATATACTAGAATTTAGATCATCAAGTTAGAAAAGAAAGGAAAAAAATAATCATAAGAGCCACAACCAGCAGTTTCCAGATATTAAGTTGCTTCACAAACTAGTTGTATATGCCTAATAACACAACTAAAATTGCAATTTGATAAACCCTAAATGGCTAAATCTGTAACAAAAAACATATCCATCACAAATAAGAAATAGAACACACTTTATCCGACCTAAAGCCCATCCTGAAACACATTTAATCAATAAAACTAAACAAACAAATAATATAATTTTTTTAGTACAAACAAATTATATAATTAGACAAGGGAAAAAAAAAAGGAAAGAAAAAATAGAGACACGATTACACATACCTAAAGGCGGCTTGCTTCTATGACACCTCATCCTTGAACCTTCCTGATTGTGATTCTCGCTCCTCTGTCTTCTCCAACTATCCATTATCATCAATTGCTCAAAAACTCAGTCCCCAAAGCAACCATTTAAATAAAATCCGACCACAAAACTAGAAAAATAAAATATGGGTTTTTCAATCCGACCAAAACCCACAAATAATCTGTGATCAAAACCAGAAACCGAGCGAAATGGATAAATGGGTCTCAAATATTGGGGACAAAAAACAGGGGTTTGAAGAGAAATTCGAAGGTGGGTGTAGAAATTCTGTTCAGAAAGGGATTAAAAGGGTTTGTTTTGTGATTTATATAAGCGATGCTTTAAGGAAAATTTGAAGGGTTTTAATGGAGAGATCACGAAAGGGGAAAGGACATAATTATGCAGGTGGTTGTATGTTTCCTGATCTGATTAGGAGTGCCACGTGGAGGCTGATACGGTCGTGTAAGTCATCAAATTGGTACGTAAATTTATTTTTACAAAATTATTATGTTTTAAGAATAAATTAATATTAATTAAAATTTTTATTATAAATTTATTTTTAAATTAAATAAATATTAGTAATAATTTGTCCTTAATTTAAAGTAATTTATCATGAAATTACAGTTATTTTTATATATTGCAAAGGAAAAAAAATAAGTGTATGTAAATTTCTAATATAATTAAATTTGTGCTATTATTATTGATTCTATAGGAAGTTAGTTGTCTGCTTTGTACCTGCATAATGCGTGGTTGCTGTGTGATTGGAAATTTTGAGTTGTATTTTTGTTAATATAAAAGTGTGATGGTATCAGTTTGGCCTTATCCAGATTGTACATATATTTTCATATTATATATACAAATATAGTTATCCATGTATCAGATTACATAGAACCTGTGTATTTAGAAAAGCAGAATCATCTTTTGAACTCTATAAATACTAAAGCTATTTCAAATGCAGCCTCTTTCAATTAAAAAATAAATAAAAATATCAAACTACTCTTAAAAAGTATAAATTTCATAAGGTGTTTTATACATTTTTCGTTTTAATAATGATCTTCACCTTATAATTTTATTGCAATAACTATCATGTCCAAAATTATAATTTAATTAATCTTAATTTGCATATTTTTTACTAAGATATAATATTTTATCTTTAAATTTTTAAATTGATAATTATCAAATTAACAAAAGATAGATTCAAATATATTATAATAATATAGATCATGTTTTTAAAAGATAATACTGTTATATTTAAATTAATGATTATTAAATTCATAAAAGATATTTAAATAAATTATAATAATACGAATTATATTTAATACTTGTTTAATAATAATCTCACCATAGTATATTATATTAGACACGTTAGCTATTATATAATTCAACTATTAATTTTAGTAATAACCATTATGTCTAAAATTGTAATTTAATTAATTTTAATTTGTCCATTTTTCTATGAAGAGATAGTATTATATCTTTAAATAATTAAATTGATGATGATCAAATTAACAAAATATAGATTTAAATAGATTACAATAATATGAATCGTATTTTTAAAAGATAATATTGCTGTATCTTTAGAGATTTAAGTTACTAATTATTAAATAAAATTAATAAAAAATAGATTTAAATAGAATTACAATAATATGAAATATATTCAATACTTATTTAATACTTTCACCCCACAGTATATTGTTTTAATATATATTTCACAAGTATAAAACTTATAAATCTAATCTTAGTCACAAGATTATTTAATAAAAATCTCATACAATCATTTTTTATATACATATATAGCTAATATCAACAATCAACACAATTCATGTTATCCGAGAGAATAATATGGAACAATCTTATTCTGTTTTTTAGTAGTTAATTTATCTAAATTAGTTATTTTAATATTTTTTAATAAAAGCCAAACGTATTACTATGATCCAACTCAATTAAAAGAACACACATCACATGACCTTAATTGATTATTTGAACTTAATATAATCTATATAAATACATATGATAATTGATCAATATATATTATAATTCAATATTAAAATTTTATTTCATTTTTAAATTTATAAGACCGCAGTACAACCAACTTTATTATATGATGAAAGTGAGTGTTAGGCTACTAATAAATAAGATGAATAAAATACGAGTGTAGTATAGATGTGTAAGTTAAGATGTTTGCGTAGAAAGACTAGGAAATATAGGATTAGAAATGAAGAGATCATGCCAAATTAGGAAAGGCACTTGATCGCTCCTAAATATTAAACCGAGAGAGCCTAAAAAGTTTACTATAGATGATTATAGTTTAACCCGAACGATACCAAGTTTATTGAACTAATGCACTCCTACTGGTCTAGTAAACTAAAATTTAATCATTTTTAACTTGTTGCAATTCAAATAATTTTTTATCTAAACTACTATTACTCTTAAAATATGGGTTTCTCGATTCTGAGAGTAGACAATTAAAAAATAATATATACAACAATTAATTAAAAGTCTTGCCACTGAGCATTGAATCCAATAGTTTTGATTTCTTCCCTAATTGATCATAATTGAACTCCATCTAAAGTTAATTATAATTAACTAGTGCATTACATCTGGTTTAATTTAATTTAATTTAAAGTGTCATCGAGTGTTTGTTAAACACCATAACTACATCTAAATGATTTCTAACAGACTAGACAGATTAAACAATCATAAAATCTACAATTAATTTATTATGGGACATATTATACCAATCCTGTTCAATCAATTATTCACTAGGAGATAAGCTTATAACCTTCATAATATTAGTATAATAGGATGCCTAAATGATCATAATAAATTTAATAGAAATGCTCTTTCAAATTCAAAACATTGAAGAAGACATGAGAAATAAAAAAACAATAAACGAAAACAATTTTGATGACAAACAATAATTTAAAACAACACTTTAATTCATAAACCATAAAAACATCAATCAAAAGAGAGCAAACATATTTTTATTAAACAATAAAAGGAATAAAACAATCTCACAACAATGTAAAAGAAGAAGATAGTAAAATATGGAGTTGTCACGGCCTACACAATCAATCCATTTGGAATCTTTAAGGTTGGAGAGAGAGAGAAAAAGAAAAAAAAAACTAAACTAATGAATTATGTAGACAAAGAAAGACAACCGAAAAGGAAAAGGAACAATGAATGAAAATAGTATGGAAGTTAGGGTTATAAGCCTCTGCAAAAAGAGTAGGGTTAAATCTGAACCTTGAATCTATGTTACATCATGTTTTCACCATAAAATAATATAAAGAAAGTGCCCCCGAAGTTTGGTTCGAATAGCTCTATATTCTTTCACTAAAAAAGCCATAACTTGCTTTATAAAACTCGGAATTATACACCGTTTGAACAATTTGAAAAATAATTGTATGATATTTTCAATCATACTAAATTTCATAGGAAAAAATCTTTCAAAATTTTCCAATAATTCATTAAATCTTAGGTCTTTTGTGTGTGAGACTGGTTCAATGAACAAGTGATCAAATCGTTCGCTCAAGGCTTCTCAAACTACTTCGGAATGTCTTTAATCTTTCAATTGTATTGCCAAAAGTCTTTATAACCTTTGTCTTATCAAATTCACTTTGTTTCCGAGCTCAAAACTATATTTTTTCTTTATTTTTACCTAAAATGCACAACAAATGATATACTATCAAAATACTTCATATACTATGCTATAAATGCACAATTTTAATACCTTAAATATATTACTTGTAGAGCCCAATTATTATTTTATTAAAAATTCTACCAATCGATCTTATATAAATTTATATAAATGACTGGGGAAAAAAAGAAAAAATACAAAAAGATGTCATATAATCAAAATTAATTTAATAAAATAATTAAAATTAATATGATATAAAAGAGAAGGTAATACACACTACTCACGTATCTCGCATCCTGTACGTTAGCAGAAAAGAATTAGTCTATTCCTTTTTTCACACACCAAAGGTAGTAATAAATGTCTGAACTTCGCACAAAACGAGTGTAAAAAATGTATGAATATTTTTTTTTTCCTGTTTTTTGAGCTAAGGACAAGGTCCGAATTATATATTACAATAATACTTCTACATTAATTCAAAAAATTTGGAATTTTTTTTTTATCCAGTATTATTTTTATAAGAATATATTTCAATATATCAAATCTGATAGAACTAAAAATAGCAAGTAAACTGCTCCCCATTCTGGTAAAGTTTCCGGTGGGACAAAATAAGGTAAAATATTTTCTCTCACAAACTACTTCAGAATTCTGATACGGATAGGAAATTATGGGCCACTGTGGGCTTCATTAGTTGGTAAAAGATAGTTATAATGGCCTAGATCAGCATTGGGCCTTGTTATTCAAAAATTGTTCTCTTCTTTTGAAATCACTTCGATCAGTACTAGACTATCTCGGAATAAGGGGGATGCTGTTTCTTATCCTAATTTTTAATAGTGTATGATAATTTGAAGTAAAAAAAAAAATAATAATAATAAAACTAAATAATAATTCAAATTGACTTGTATGAATTATGTAGTTTATTGTTCTCATCATTGTCGATCACTCGGATGGAAAGTGGGCAGGGTAATGACTCTTCCTGACTACAGAAATAGATATAAACTTGGCATAAAATATTTCATATTTTTTAACGAGGCCCACTATGCAGCCCTTTCAGAAATATTATTGCTAGTGATTTCAATTTTTTTTTTTATCCTTTCGTTATGTTGTTCTAAAAAATGTTTCTGCCGTGTACGAATGTGTCCAAAAAATTAAATATGCACAAAATGAATTTAATGCAAATGAAGAATGAATTTACAATTTATTCGGACAAATGTTATATGCAAAGTACTTCCAAGGTACAAATGCCAGAATCTGCACGCTGAATAAAGCTGCAATCGATGTGCCTGAGAGTTCTTTCGTCGTGCTAATACTCTTTATGACTCACTATATGATTATGGTAGTGCTTGTTTGTGTAAACAAGCGTGCACGAAATTTTCTAAATGCATGAAAAATGAATTAAGGGGTAGCCTATTTCTAATATTTTGGGCACCCCTTTTAAGTAGGACTGTTCATTGGTTTGACCCGAACCAAAATTTAAAAATTCGAACCAAAATTCTCACGAACCCGAACCAAGAAAGGCCGAACCGAACCTAAAATATATAGAAAACCCGAAATTTCAAAATTTAACAAACACTACCGGTGTAGTAGCTCAATTTACCAAGAGCTGAATTTCATCTTGTTATAATTTATATGTCATTATGCTATAATTATATTTTTTAATTTAATATTTAACAATTTTGGGTTTTGGGTTTAATCGGGTTTTCAGAATAAGATCCGAACCCGAATCTGAAATTTCAAAAAACCCCAAGTTTTTAAATTTTAAAGCCGAACTCGAACTATCACTAAAAATTTGGAATTAAATTAGATCGATTCAATTTAGATTTCTAATTACCTGAACTGATGCACACTCCTACTTCCAATTGATCACCATTTCACTAAGGCCTGGGCATGTAACCCTAATACATGAACACACATACTCTTTCCATTCTATTTTTATAGATTTGTATTCTTTTTTAATCCATCCCAATATGTAATTCAGTTTTTATTTTATAAAAGTAGTTAAAATGTCATTTTACTAAAACAACTTTATTTGTTATAGTTATTTAATTACTCAATACATTATAAGTTGTGTAAAATAGTAACATTAATTAGGCGTATTGTAAGAAATAAAGTACAAATATTTTGGGTTTCTCAATATTAATTGATCTTTCTTAATACTTGTAAAAAGAAGTGAGCCTGTTAAAATGAGACGAATGAAGTATTATATATATATATATATATATAAAGTGGTTAAACATTACTTGTAATAGTGACAATTTATTTTGCTCATCTTTTCCCACTCTCTCTCACAATGAGCATCAATTAGAGGTCATTTATCATTCATACCAGTAAATATTTTGGGCTCGTAAATAACAACATTAAAGCTCAAAATATGGAATTTTTCAATGAATTCCCACACGCTAGTCGTGACGGTGTCCAAGTGGGGTTTTCTCCATAGTTTGTGTTTTACAATGAGCACTGACTAATATGATCGGCTTATTTTATTGAATAATAATTGAGGGAATCAATAAATAAATATAAAAAACATGATTCATGCTAGTCTTTTTAAAATGAGAGATTTTTTTTAATTTAATTTCTTATTGAGAAATCTGTATAAAAAATATTTCCATTTATTTTTATTTTTATTTTTATTTTTTAGTGGCAATTGTCACATTTTATCAGAAGATTTTAATTGTTTCCGATTTGGTGTGGATGTTTCTAAAATTTTGATTCTGTGTGTGATTGGACTACAAAAATGTATATAATAAATTACTATTTTGTATGTTTTAAGTCATTTATCTTACATTTATTGTATTAAATTTGTTATATTTTGGTATTACTCGTTTGTATATAATTTGCAGGATTATAGCGTAAAATCAAATTATTTAAAGGCCAATTGAGATACTTTAGAAGTTCTAAAGAAAATTATTATGTTTTGATGATGATTTGGAGTATTAGAAGTAAAAAAGAATAAGGTTTGAGAAGACTTGAGCGATGATTTTTTACATGTTAACTTCGCGTACACTTTATATATATTATTTTATTTTGAAAATATTATATAAATTAGATCCAAAGGTTTATATTTAACACTAATCTTTTGTAGAGGTTTATAACCCTAGCCTCCACCCATAATTCATATTAGCTAATGTGATACATTTGCTACTTGTGAAATACGAATCTTGTAAATCAATTGTTGTTTGATGTACAATTTTATATTTTGAAAAATGTGTAAATATATGTATAAAAATTTGGTAAAATAAAATTTGTTTCTTTTATATATAGAGAGAGAAATGGAAAACCTAGCGAGGATGAATGATGGGCGGAGGAGACGAGGCCGGGGCTTGTCGAGAAGGGGATTAGGAAGAGATATTCATGAATTGGAAAGATGGGGAAGGATGGAATATTGAAAATGGGTGGAGGAGAGAGATAGACAGAGACAGAGCAGTTTTAAGCGTCAGTTGAGAACGTGGGTATGTGAAGAACTTAATTTTATTTTTTTACCCTTATGTAACCATATTTTCGTATAAATAAAGTGGTATAAAATTGTAATTTATAAAATATAAAAGGATATTTTTGGCATAGTAAAAAGTTGACAAGCTTCACCCTGAAAAACAATGCTCCCTTTCTATATTAAAGATTATCATTCGTTTTTATTTTTTTTCTTCTTGTTTTCTCTCTCTCTCAACTAGGAGAATTCGGAGGGAGAGATCATAGAAACTTTGACGGATTTGTGATTTGTGTTTCTTTTGTCTTCACAGTTGTAAGATTATTCTTAACTATTGTTTATTTAATAAAGTTGAAATTTTTATTTCTTTTCATTACTGTTTTTGTAGCTTGTGATTTGAAGTATTGATTTGATTATTGTTCATCATTAGAATTGCTCTATTTTATTTTCAGAATTGTCAGTCTTTACAATTAAGCATGCTTTCTTTCGAGTTTCTTTCAAGTAAATATATTTTCATTAGTTTTAATCATAAGTAGTTAATTTTTCTTCTTACCCTAAGATAACGAAAGTAATTAGTTTATCCTCTAATTAGTAGTAATTAAACAAGATCGTCATAATCTAATCTGGAATAGATTAATTAGTAATTTCAGGATTATTAATATGTCTTATCAATTTGGAAATCAATTAGACGTAATTATAGTACCTGACAAATACCCATGACACCCCAGTGAATTTCTAATGAACTTTAGATGGAGTTTGATTATTATAAATTAGGGAAGAAAACTATTCTTGGAAACACTGACAAAAGGACAATACTTTAAATTAATTGTTTAAGGCTTTTATTTATTTTGTTAACTTAGGAGTAGAAGTAATTAAATAATTATTAATTGGATTAGAACTTAGTAGTCCGGTCTTACCGTGAGATTAAAACTTAGTAGTCCGATTTTATCGAGAAGACTATAATCATCCCTAATATACTTAGCCTTATCAAATTTTGGAAACCATCAGTATGAAAAATGGATTTTAGAAAAGTTAAATCCAAAAGGTAAATGAGAAAGGGGAGTGTGAACGCTATGCTTTTGTTAGAGTATTAAAAAATGATTGGAGGTGCAATTATTAATAAGTTGAATAGTTGTTTGTCTTTATGCAAGAAAATTATGGTGTTTCTACAAGAAAACAACACTGACTATTTGCAACGCTCAGCAGGTAATCCATTCAAATCATTGGAGAAGACGTCAAGAAATTTGCATACTATTTGCAATAAGTCAACCTCCGCAATCACTTCCTCCGCAATAGAAAAATTAGTCATTATAACAGAAAGGCTAATCAATGCACGATGAGTGAAAGGAATCATATGAT
>MKEJ01005114.1:0-17924 GCA_001753735.1 Embelia ribes | reverse complement strand
AAAAAAAAAAAAAAAACCATTAGGGGCATAATAGTACTTTCAATTTTGCCTTCCAAACTTCAATTTAAACCAACTACAAACTATCAAATTAGGGTTTCAAAAAATGGCCCTGTTTTGCACAAATCCCCCAATTTTATCTCTTCAAATCCTCCCATTTTCTTCATTTTCAAAACAATTCATTTCGAAAAATGTGAATTCAAATAAATGCACAAATAATGTTTCTGGAAAATCCGTTTCTGCAATACCCAGTTTCTTAAACCCTAATTTGTTTCCTCAGAGGCTTCATTGTTGCACAAGCTCGGGCTCTTCAACTGAGGAAAATGAATATAATTCTAAGATAGTATTCGTTAAAGGTATATATTAGCTTAGCTTCACAAGTTCATTTTATCTCATGTTATTTAATTTTTTTAGAACTTTTTTTTGGGTGTAGCATGAGGCATTTTTAATAGCATGTAATAATGAAATTAATATACATATTGATACTAATGTCTTTTCTGTTCATCGAGGTACTCGTGAACTGGCCCGCACCAATGGCGCGAGGAGAATTTTTGGTTGGGGGCAAAGCCTAGTTGGGGCTTTCCCACACGTGATCCTAAATGAGTCTCTAAGTTAAGTTTTAGAGATTAAATTTAAGAGAATTACACCAGTGTATCTCTATTTAATCCCCTAAAATATTGGTAGTTTGCTACTGTTCTTCCTTTAAACTAGGGGATTGTTGTTGATCCACCGTTCTATTTTAAGTTTAGGTGATCTGTTGTTGGTATTGTATAAATTACATATCTATTTTAGAGTTTGAGTTATATAGATTAAAATTTAGGGGTTGGAAACATGGAAGCTTGTGCGAGTGCCCATCTGTATTAGTTAGCTCTAAAAGGCCGTGGGCTCGCCCCCTCTATATTCAAAAGAATTATCTTTAGAGTTGGTAAAATACACTTTTAGTGACATTGCAGAATGGTGTTGTTTGCTTCCTGTTTTTGTTCCCATTTTTTCTTAAGCAACATTACTTATAAGAAGAGCTCATATGCATGCTTTTAGCTACTTCGTGAAAGTTTAACTTTTTCATTTAGAAGTTATGTAGAATTTGCCTGTTGTTTTGATTGTTGAATTATCATTTGGTTAGTACACAATTGCGTGGATATCTATTACAAAGTTGATGCTGTACCTTCAATTTGGCGTCCTATTTCAGGTAACTGGTGGTTTTAAAATCACAATATCTGAGCTTCACTTAGCATGATTAGGTGTTAATCTGAGTTAGAGGTCATTGGTACAACTGTTATGCTACTAGAGATATAATACCATTTTAATTGACTAGGTGAAATCCTTGCTTTTGAAACTTAAAAATGATCGTGTTTTGTATAACATGGACTCATTGGTATCTGAAATATACCAATATCAATGACTGAGCAATGAACTTGGAATCCCTCCCTGGAACAATTTGTTGAACTCTTTTTAATCTTGATTGATGCAGGACTGCCACAAGCGACGTCCGAGGGATCACTCAAGAGAGCATTTTCACAGTTTGGGGAAGTTGATAGAGGTTAAAAAATTTTGTTTTGTGTTCTTTTTACTTGGGTTGCTTCTAAGGTTTCTTCAAGAACTAATGATCGATTTTAGTTTAGTTATAATATACTTGCCCCTTTCTTTATGAAGACATCTTTATATACTCGCTGATTTGTTTTATCCAGTCAAGATTATAACGGATAAAAAGAGTAAGCAACCGTTAGGATTTGCATACATATGGTTTACAAAAGAGGAGTCTGCTCAAATGGCTGTGAAAGAGATGAATGGAAAGGTAAGCAGCTTCATTATATTCTGATAAAACCTCATTTTTGAAGTGAGAAGAATATTTATTAAATGCCTCAGTAAAGTAGTTTTGTGTAAATTATATTCTTGCTAGAACGAAACTTATTTGTTGATTCCCATGCATGCACGGCTCAGTGCACAAAGCTACCACCTAGTTGGGTCTGGGAGGGTCTTATGTAAGCAACCTTACCCTCTTTCCAAGAATGATGTTTCCAATGGGATAAACCCATGATTCACAAATCGCAATGGAGGCGTACATGTCCCTAATTTATAGAAATTCAAGTTGTGACTTTAAACACCACTAATATCAATTTTAGGATGGGCTGAACATGGAGCGACTATAATAATCAGATGCCATGTAAACATCAAACCATCTCCATAGAAACTGCGATGCAGATAAGCCAAAATAATATTGGGCTTTTAAAAAGATTCCAAACCTTCGCATCATTTACGTTATTGGCTGGTAAGTCTAATCTTCTGTAATTTCATCTTAGAATGTTCTTATATATATTTTCTTTTACAGTGTCCAGACACCGGACACTCATGAACGTGTATGACAAGGCTCCTTTTGTTGAAAAAGATGCATTTGTCGCGCCAAGTGCTTCTATAATTGGAGATGTTCAGGTCGGAAGTCGTTCTTCCATTTGGTATGGATGTGTCTTGAGAGGTAAACAAACAAACTGAGCATGATCTTCAAAATTCTTTTTACTTTTTGACGATGCATTTATGCCAACTACTGATTTGAATTGCTCCCTTATTCTGCTTTGAATGAATTAGCTCGCTGAGAATGTTTGTACTATTTGTTTTATTTGGCCTCTTGTCATCGGATGGATTGGTTGCTTGTTTGTTACATTTGATGAATCAGGGGGCAAGATGATTCCTTTAAATTTTAAGTAAGCTTGTGGAGTATTTTTATTTTGAAATTCATAAAATACTAGTTGAGCATTTTACTTGGATATGTAAGCTGTGGGTGTTTAACATTTAATCGAGACCTTTTAGGCTTATCGTGGCACAGTCCTCTCTCTTTCCAGAAAGATAAAAAAAATCCTGCACCTACCCGTGAGCAACACGTAGTGCACAAAGTTTTATTCATATGTTGTTTCCATTATTGCAGGTGATGTCAACAACATTAGGATTGGGTCAGGAACAAATATACAAGATAATTCCCTCGTTCATGTTGCTAAATCTAACCTAGCAGGGAAGGTGTTGCCTACCATTATTGGTGACAATGTTACCGTAGGTGAGCGATTCAAGGTCAATTTGCATTTCAACAATTAAAATCCTTTCTTTCTGTTGAGGTTTCTTCTTTTATCCAACATTTTTATTTGCTGGTTGAACTGGGCAGGTCATAGTGCTGTTTTACATGGATGTACGGTTGAGGATGAGGCGTTTGTTGGTATGGGTGCGACCTTGCTTGATGGAGTGCTTGTTGAAAAGAATGCCATGGTTGCTGCAGGAGCTCTTGTGAGGCAAAATACAAGGATACCCTATGGTGAGGTTGTAACTCCTCATATCTCCCTTCTGTACATATATCGTATTTTCCTTTTTGATTCCTTAAAAATCTACAAACTATTAAGTAATTGCAAAAACTTTTTTTTATTGATAATCAGTAATCGCAATAACTTAATGGTTCATTTGTTTTAAAATCGAAGTTTTTTGTTAATGAATCAAAATGCTATTGTGTTTGTTTGCTGTAGCTTGCAAGGAAATACGTTAGCTTTTCCTGACTATCGAAAAAGCTGAATGCATCCAGCATTAATGAATAAACTTATAGCTTACGTATTTTTGGCCAAAGCAATAAAAAAATTCATTTTAAAAAGTCGGGAGCCAAATGCAATCCAAGCAGAAAAACATATGAAATTGAAAGCTGCAAGTAAACATGCTCTGATTAGTAGTGCTACTGAAGGCTGTACTTGCGATACCTTATATTCTGTTAAAAAATGTCACCAGTACCTTTACAGAATCATTTTGTTTTTCAGAGAATAAAGGAAAATAAGGCAAAAGTCAAATGATTTTTGACTAAAAATGGTGGATCCTCGAAAAGATAAAGAAGATTAGTGGTTTTAGCATCTGATAGGTGATGTGATACCGTGATTGCTATCTCACCTAAAATCTCTAGTTGTTAGAGGGAGACTCATTTACCATTTATTATTTCAACACGACCCCTCAGTGGGACAAATTTTTTACCCAAACAAGTGCACCTCAATTTTCTTATTGGGTAGTGGCGAGACTTGAACCTTGGGCTTCTAATGCTCTGCACCATGTTAAGAGTTGTGCTACCATCTCATTTAAAAAATTAAGTTGTTAGGTGAAGACGCATTATATTATTTTTTTATAGTATCTATCATCTTGCTGGGATATTGACCTTAACATGTAAAAGGAATAAACATCTTTTGGGTTTGCAGATGAATGAAACTGTCATAGTTGATCATTTTAAATGTCTAAAAATCAGGTGTGGGGGGGTAATCCAGCTAGGTTTCTGAGGAAGCTCACAAAAGAAGAGATAGCCTTCATCTCCCAATCAGCCACAAATTACTCCAACTTAGCGCAGGTTCACGCAACTGAAAATTCCAAGGGCTTTGACGAGATGGAGTTCGAGAAAGTGCTCCGTAAGAAGTTTGCTCGTAAAGATGAAGAGTATGATTCTATGATAGGTGTGGTCCGTGAGACCCCTCCAGAGCTCATTCTACCTGATAATGTCCTTCCAGACAAAGCACCCAAAGCTACTTAAACTGAGGCCCTCCTGCCTCTTAAGGGATTTCCTTTTGGAGTTTGATGTTGATGAATATTTTGATGCTTAGGTTAGTGACAAATATGAATCATAACCTTTAAAATTTTCAATAAGAAACCATGTTTTTGTGTTTCTTGACAATTCATTACTGCACTTGGGGCACTTTTCGATTTCTTAGTCGTCGTAGAAAGCTTTGAAAGACTTGTACTTGCTGAGCTTGTTTTGCTCTGCATTATGTTTACCAGGAATAAATTGAATTTTATGTTTCAGTTAGTGATGGATGCAAATGGGAACCTTTCAATTTTTTAATGAGGAGCCATCGTTTTTTTGTTTCTTTGGTGATCTTGTTATATTTGGGTCAAAGTTAGATAATCTTACATCTACGAAGCTTCGGAAGATCAGTACTTATTGAGCCTCATTTTATCTGTGAGATGTTTACGAGAATCAATATGTTAAAACATTCTATGGAACTTCCCCAATTCAGCTTCTGGTACCATACGCATGCAATCAATTTTGCTGCTTAATGTAAATCTATGAAAATGATAAGCTGGGAATGCATTAGTTTCAATTTTAGGGACAGTGGATATGAGATCATAGGTTTGGATTTTGAGGTGCATTGGATATTCAGGTGGTCAGGGGTACTGGAGCTTTAATGTCAAGAATATGAATAAACTCACATTATGGTAACGGTTTCAATGTCTTTGGTGTGAACTACTCAAAAACAGTTATTGCCCTGTAATCTCTTACCAAATTTATTCTTGCCATGTTCCTCGGTCCAAAGTATTATCTACAATATATTTTTAAATCCGAATCATTGAAAAATATTCAGGTAATAATTTACACCGATCTATATTTAAAGAATATATATTAAGTTGTTAGTGATTATATATATATAAACAAAAGGAGAACCATAAAGTTGTCTGATTGTATAAAACAAAAAATAGCACTACCTCTCCTAATTATGAAAGCAGCTTTAATAATTTTTTAAGCCACCTAGAAAGGTGCCTTCTTAACAATTGCCATGTGATTTTAACAGATAGGGAAGACACATTTCATTATTTCTGCATTTGTTCGCATAATAAAACAACCAGAGTTCATTGATCACAAAGGGAACTAATAATTCATTAATAAATTGAAATCGCAATACAAGAAACCAAAACGATACATCAAAAACTTCTTATTATTCCTCCGAACATTTAACTCTTAACGCCGCCATTGTCATTCGCAGAAGTTTCGGACGAGTAGGGGAGTAACCCCTTCTCTCTGCAGGTATCAATGGCTCCTCTGAACATATCTTCCAAGCTATATTTGAACTCAAATCCCATTCCTTTCAACTTCTCCGACGAAAAACGCACATTTGGCAAGTTCTTATCAATACCCTTAAACCTGTCACGCCATACCAAAATCATCAGAACCACATTTTTTTTTTTCAAAATTAAATGACTTCTCGATGTTTTTAGATCAGAGATACTTACTCGGTAGGGATATCGTACTCAGGCCACTTCTCTTTCAGCATCTTCGCCAATTCGTAAATGGTTGCTTCATGTGATGAACAAATGTATCTCCCCTCTGCCTTAGGATGCTCGTAGAGAAATATATGAGACATACAGAGATCATCCAGGTGCACAAACTGCCCTTGCTTGATTATTCCATAATGTCCTTCATTCCCTACAACACAAAATATAGGATTTTTCATAGAAGGCCGAATCTACTAAAAAATTTCTCCTATCGCGGAAAATTTAGATTAAAAGCTTTGCCATTGCAACTTTTAAGCTCAAGGTTTTCTATTGTTTAGCATAGAAACTGGTTTCATTTCTTTTGCTCAACTTCTAAGTAGAGATTTTTTTGTTATTTTGACCTTCAAAGCCTATAAGTTTTAAGTAGAAAGCATCTAGCTTTTTTTCTTAGCCAGAAAAGATCAACTTTTCTGGTTAAAAACCGCAACCAAATAAACTCTGATGATTAATAGATACCTACTGGTTATCGGTGAAAGAGCGGTAATTAGGCTTGGTGGAAATGATTGCATGATAAAAGGGCCAACAACCAAAGTTGGGATAATGCTTATGAAATCGATGTTGTTCTCTTTAGCTGCTTCCCATGCTGCTTTCTCTGCCAATGTTTTAGACACAAAGTACATCTGCAACATAGTTTTTTTTTTTAAATCAATTTCGCAAAAAAATCAGTCAAATTTAAATGTGGAAACTTCAAAAAGTGTCACTAGTACTTACCCAACCAGTCATCTTTATCCCGTTGATGAACTCCAAATCACTCCAGTCGGATTCGTCGTATATGGGCTTTCCGTGCTCGCGTACATCGACAGTCCCAGCAGACGACGTGAAGACTAGCTTCTTCACTGTTTTTGCTTTGACACATGAGCTAATTATGCTAAGAACACCATTAATTGTCGGCTTAATCACCTCATTCTTCAATAAAATAAAGAAAACCATAAGTTCAGAATCCCTAAGTACATGCTCGTATCATTGACCCTTTTTTTTATTTTTTATTTTTTTGCAATAATCATTTCATGGCATGCTAGAATACCTCAGGGTCCTTGGACTCGAAATCCATAGGAGTGGCCACATGAAAAACCCCAGAGCAACCATGAATAGCCTCGTCGAAGCTCCCTTCCTCGGTCAAATCTGCTTTCCACAGTGTCAACTTTGTTTCCGCATTTGGCAAGTCCAATAGATGCTTCACCTTCTTCATATTCGCTAGAGAAACACCACAAGCACCAAAACTTAATCCTCCAAATTTATATTGGCCATAATAACAAAATCCTAAACTGTATACATGCTTATCTCTTACCATCTTTTCGAAGTTTTTTAGCGGGTGTTACCTGGATCGCGGACAGTTGCTCGGACAGTATAGCCCCGTTCCAGGAGTCTCATGACGAGCCACGAGCCGATGAAGCCTGCAGCTCCAGTGACACACACGGTACCTGGTGAAGCGGCTTCTCCCATGGTTGATTGATGTAGAAGGAACAATTCTAGAGAAGAGGAAAGCTAATAAAGAGTAATATTTGACATTGCTTAGTTGAGACAATTTTCTACATATATAGAGTGGGTAGATCATAAATTGACATCTATATTTTTGTATTTCACGTGCTCAACTAATAGCTACCCTTCTAAAATGTTAGATGGGAAACCATATCCAATGTCTACCCTAACTGCACACTTTTTTTATGGTCTCAAAACAATTCCGAAAACTAAAGTTTTATTTAGTCCTATATTTTAAATAACAGCCTTGAAAACTTAGAAAGTGTTTTTTTTGGTCCCGAAATTGGAAAATCTTCACCAATTTTAAGGTGAGAAAACGAGATACTAATACTGACATTATACTAGAAGTTTAACACTATTTCCTCCGTCTATAAATAATTAATACATTTATACTTTTTGCTTATCTAAAACTTATTGCACAATTCATAGCATATGGGCTTTAATAGTTGCAAAGTTTGGTGAATTGTCACTATTACCCTTTATCACAAATAGAAACATGAGTAAAACAAAATTTTATAGAAATAATTCTAGTCATTTGTGGTTTATTCAAAATTTAAAATTTACTTTTTGACTTTATATTAAAATTGCATACTATTCAAATTGTATCAATAATTTGTGAACGAAAGTACCCAAGTAAGTGGTCTAATATGATTTTCAATATTTAAAATAACTTGTGTCCATAATAGGGAACCATTATGCTATTTTTTTCAATAGATGAAATTTCAGGAGCAAATATGATTTTAATTAAAATTGTGTGAAAAATTCAAGAAATTAACCCTATTTTCGTATGATACAAAGAATGGGCTCATACAAACTATTCATTTAACGAACTATCACTATTACCGAATTAAATTTTATAGGAGTGGTTCTAGTCGTTTATAGCTTATTTAAGTTTTAAAACTTATTTTTTGATTTTATACTAAAATTACATGCTAGTCAAACTGTACCAATTATTTATACACGGAAGGACCCCAAATGAGTTGTCCAATATGATTTTCAATATTTAAAATAACTTACGTCCATAATAGGGAACCATTGTACTATTTTTTTCAACAGATGAAATTTCAGAAGCAAATATGAATTTAATTAAAACTGTATCCAAGAAATTAACCCTATTCGTATGATACACATAATGCGCTCATATATACATTCATTTATCATTACTTACTATACAAATTTTGCTGGAAGGGGGAAATGGTGGCAATATAAATGGTGGAGGCCAAAATCGTAATCCGACTGATTAAAAGTCTAGAAATCGAGATCAATATTGCACCAATTATGGTATCATAATTCGCTAGTTATTCTAGATGCTCGGCAATTCTGAACAAACCCTAATAGTATGTGATTTACTTGTTGATTTTCCTTGTGATTAAACAAATGATTTTCTTACTTTGAAAAACACATAAACAGGAATATTTTTAAAGGATAGTAAGCAGAGAGTTAAGAAGATTCTAAAAAACTTCACTGTCTTAGAATCTATAAGCTTAATCCCTCCCTCTCACATGTGTTAACTCTGCTCCTCAATCACAAACATTTTTCAAGATTTTGATAGGAAAAAAATAAAAAGAAAGAAAAAAAGAGGTATCACGTAATATATATACTCTCAAATTCTTGGAAATTTTTATGGGAAAAATATAAATAAAATTGAAATGTTAAGGTATATGGGACCTTTAGGGTTTGCCTCTCAGTCAAAAAGTCCAAGTAATACCATTGTTGGAATTTGAGACATTTTTCCCCCCAATAATAATTTTGTTGTAGTGTTTACACCAATTTAAAATTAATTAAATTTATCAAAGAGTAGTTTAATAATTAAAAGTTTAAAATAAAAAATTTAATTACTCCGTTGCATAAATTATTATAACGATATGTATGACCATCTTACGCTACTTTTTATTAATTAAGCCTATTACAGGATTAATTAATAATTTGAAGCCTAAAATAAGGTTTTAAATTAATCTATTACATGATGGTTAAGCTAAATAAAACTTACTCATTGTAATGAGATGTATGATTGCATTTTCCGTAACTAATTCACCCCACTAATAAGGTTTGCAAACCTAAGTTAAGGATTCTAATTAAATTAGCCACATCTAAAACATTAAATAAAATCCGACTGATTTATTATGAAATTAGGAATCATTAGCCTAAAATATAAAATTATAAGGTTTTATTAATGCTGTTGACCCTTAGACAAACACAAGAGGGGGGTGAATATGTTAGAATAGAACTTAAAAGCTTTTTGAGAAAATTCCCCTTTAAAAAATTTTGTCTCAATAATAATAATAAAACAAATAGTTAATATGAAAAGAATTAAAGGTATAAAGATTGCAAACAGAGTTTTATAATGGTTTGACCAAAGATCTGTTAATCCCTTACGTCTACTCTCCTAAGCGTTGCTTGAGATTCCCTTTATCAACAAAGATTTACATCAATTGTTATCTTCACAAATGTCAGCTCTTTTCCACTCGAGACAACCCCTCAAGTTAGAACTAAAACACTTCAAGTGTAGTACAATTTTGGACTCTAGAATAGAGCCAAAAAAGCCTCTAAATTTATATGAATATTAAAAAATTAGGCCATAGAAGCTATGAAAGTAAGAAAACAATTGAGAGTGAGAAATAAAGAGATGTTGTAGCTATTGGATGGTTTGAACTCCTTCTCGAGTGCCTCTATTTATAGTGTTGTAGTGGCTTTAAGTTTATGGAAGAAGTTCTTGAAATATAGTAGTAAATCAACCATTTTTATGATCAAACTCCTGTCTGCATGCGGTCATTTTCCTGTCCGTATACGAACACTTGTCTGTATACTCTCAGTCTTCTGTCCGTGTGTAGTCATTTGTCTGTATGCTATTGGCATACTGTCCGCATGCGATCGACCTTGCGTTCATATGCGGACGACCTTGTGTCCGTATGCGATCGCGTGTCCGAATGTGGTTGTAATATGTTTGCTATTTTTTCATTTTTCAGCTTGATTTCTTTCTTTGACCACTTAACAAATATTAGTAACCTAATGAGTATAAATTAAACTTTGTTTCTGACTCGTTTTTTATCATCAAAATATGTTTGATCAAAACTCGGGTCAATAAGACAAAAGCACGGAAATCATAATTTAAAAAGAAATAAATGTATTTATGTTGAAAATTTATATCTTTATTATTTTAATGTCAGTTGATGGGTTAAAGTATATGAATTTAAAAAAAAGATTAAAATTTGTTTATGTTGGAAAATTATATCCCTTCAATTATCTTTGTCGTATTTGTAACAAATTACTACATAACTAATTGACACATATCTAAAAAATTTAAAATTTTTGAATGATAAAACTTATTATAATAGAATTTCACCAAATCAAGATTTCTTAGAAAGTAAAACTTATTAAAATTATATCATTTTATTTTACAATGCTATCATAATAGAATTCTTCTAAACTTATTCTTTTTTTAAAGAGATAAAACATACTAATTTAAAACATATATCAAAACTGGATTTATGAATTTGAACATAAGAATGAAAGTTAGAATTAAAAATTAAAAGATGAAAATTATTTATGTTGAAAAATTATATATTTCTTATATTATTGTCAATTTTGGAGTAAAAAATTATATACTATGTAAAATGCAAGCGTAACATATAATAATAATATAAAAGTTGTTCAACATCTGATGTATATTAAATTCATTGCGTTTAAGAAAATATGTATGGTAAAATTGTATAATTATAATAAAAAAGGGTGAACAAGAAAATTCACACTCAGTATATAATAAACCAATCGAGAACAAATATAAAATCAAAAGACAATGCCAATAAAATACAAAATAATATCATTAGCAATTAGATATAATAACTTCAAACGAAATATTTGCATACAATCTGTATAACGCACGCAGACTAATTTATTTTTAATGATTGTTGACATGGTGCAGCATCCAAGGTGGTATCAACGGAGTCAAAACTTGACAAGCTCCATTGCGCCTCTCTTCGGCTACCCTTGACTCGAAAGCTCCACTGCAAAAGAAAATAATAATAGTAATAATTATTATAAAGAATAAAAATAATAGTGTGCTACGAATTTGGAAACAAGCTTCTAATAGAATTGGATCCCCTCATTAAGTAATTTATAAGTTGCAAAACATACAATTATATGTTTTTCACCTTGTATGTATGGTTCCGAAATTTATCTTAAGGATGACCATTTCAATGTACATATGTGTATGTATTATTTGTACAACACTTTTTTCCGAATCCTGTCTACGGATATAGAAAAAGTTTACCCGATTGTTGGCGGTGGAGGCCGCGAAGATAGAGGCGACGCCAAGCTGGCTGAATTGTTTCCCATAATCTTCTCTCTTTCCTCGATCTATTTCCATCACACAATAGACAGTAGCTTTTTATCAATTCTATATACACTAAACTCATAAAAAAAATAAAAATAATAATAAAAAAAAACTTGAAGAAAATTGTTTTATTATAATATCATGGAATTATTGCAGAGATGGAGAAATCCTACCTTCTTAGCTAGCTGGTTGTTTTCCTCCTGCAGTTTCTTTTCCTGACAGAATGATTTGATATAAATTCAGTTAACTTTATTTTCATCTTGTACAACTTTGGATTTTAAATTTCCAATCATTTGATACATATACATTTTACATTTTGGAGTCAAATAATAATTATACTGCAGAAATTATGCTAATTGGTGCCATGATATTTGGGGTTTATAAGCTCCAGTTTATCAACTTTTTTACTAAAAAGATGGATCATGTTTGACTGCTCAACTTTCAAGTTGAGCTTATTTTATGTTAGGCTTAAGTAAGCTGGAAGTTTTAAAATTTATACATCCAATTTTTTTCTCAATAAAAAATAAGCTAGCTTATTTGCTTGAATGCTGCAACCAAACAACCCCTTAGTAGGGAAGTAATGTACGTTCACAAAATTCAAATTATTTGCGTAACAATGTGTTTAACATATTAATCAAAATTCCATCTAAAATTGTTTAAATGCTCAAATACCGTTGTTATCGATTCATACGTGTCAGTCGACAAACAGAACAAATTTAAAAGATCTTTTAGAAAAGAGTTTGCTCGTTGTAAAAAATTCAAGATTTTACACTTTCAGTCAAGCAACGCCACAGCGAGTCGACTTACGGGCAATATATATATTTTCCATTTGGCCATAATTTTAATACTTAAAAAAAGCAATGAAACATTGACAACTTTTGTGCTTTCTATGAACTAGCAATGTCACAACACAAGAGAAATGAAACTGTATACCTTCTTCTGGAGTTCGGATATCGTTTCGTGCATAAGTTGGTTCTGCACGATGATCGTATAAAAGACATATATAATTCAGTATACCGGATCAACGAGATTAAAAGTTAATCACTAAAAATTTCTATTATTATTATTTATTATTATAAAATTTATCAATCATGCATGATTATTGTGTATATAAGAGTGTAGTGATGAACTTCAATCTTAATGTACCTTTCTTGATCTAATTCTTTTGAGAGCTGTGTCAATCTGTTGCTCCAAACTTTGAAGCTCTCTCAAGCTTAAGGGATTAAGTTCTTCACCCACATAGTGCCTATGATGATTTAACAATAGTATTATCAATATTATCCATTTCACTTCATTAATGCTTGTAATATGAAACGGAAAATTGTGAGGGTTTGTTTGGTTGAAGCTTTTAAACTCAAAATTTTCTGTTATTTTGTTTAGAAACTGTACTGCATTTGGCTGTAATTTTTTTGCAAAAAAAGCTAGCTTTTTCAAACTAAATAAATGCCGGACCAACTTAAAAGATACTGGCTTTTTTTGGACCAAAATATCCAAAAAGCTCCGATTAAAATTTAGCTGAGAATGCACACTGGCTTTTATTAAAAAAATAAATCTGAACTTAATAACTACAACCAAACAAAGCCCAAATTCATATCCCAAAACAGGCCTAATGTCTAAACTAGTGACCTCATGATTTATTCGGAGGTAAAATGCGAAAACCACATACCATCCAAAAGCATAACAATCAAATCTCTGAATGAAAATGTTGACGAAAGCCCTAACAACATGTGTTATCCATGTCTTCTTGCAAAATATGCTAATAAAAATAAATAAACAACAAAAAATAAAGAACACGCAAAAATTTGTTACCCCAGAATGTCAATGTGAATACGTCTGGGAGCACCTAAGCCAGAGTATTTTTATTATCAGAGATAGGGTTAAAATAAAAAACACCTCGCAGTTGGATCCGCAATACGATATATTCAGGCTCTACAATCCCAACATATCTTAGTCTTGAGGGATTAAATTCCTAAATGAATGAATCCTTCCTACTATAACATGACCATATTTGGGATATTTCATAAATAAGTACCTTATATTCTTTTGTAGAACTTCAATTCTTGATTTGAGCCTTGGGAAATCCATGGTCCAGTTTGTCTGCACACATAGCTTGATTTGAAATCCTTAATCATCAAAAACTAAGATGAGCTTAATTTTATCACTAATGAAGTTCTTAAATATGATTAAGTTCTTGTATATCCTCATCCTAGTTCATCACAATTGCATTGAATGAAATAAAAGTTGCATATATATATATATATATGTGTGTGTGAACAAATCATTTTAGTTATGGCATTCATCCAAGCTCGAGTTGGTTCATCTTTATCACATAGGAATTTAATTCCAAAGTGAATTTAAATTTTGTGTTAAATCAAATATAAGAAGACTTGAATTAACTAATAGGTAGTCATACGACTCATGTACATGAATTAGGTTCTCTATTATTTTAGAAAATACATTTAACTTGGATTTTGTTTAGTTAGCTTCAACTTCCCTTAGCAAGTAGATGATATGGCATACCGATTAAGAGAATAGGTTTGGTTCTTCTCTTGGACTGGGTGCTGGTCGTGTTATAAGATCTTGTGATGGTTCTATTGTCGTTGCTTTTGGCTCTTCTCTTGGACTCGGTTCTAATAATTTTGCCGAAATGCAAGCTTTGCTTATGGGTTTGTTATCGTCTTGACATTCACAAAATTCAAGTTGAGACTGATTCTTTACTGCTTACTCGGTCATTTAATCTTTCTGCAAATCCTCCTTGGAGGCTTCTTAATATTTGGGCTGAGATTAAGGCCATAGCTGAGTTCATTCAAGTGTCTATGATTCATATATATTTTCAGAGAATGCAATCAGGTTGCTGATGATCGTCTCACTAATTATGGTGCTTATGGTTTCGATGGTTCTTACCAATTTGCTTATGAACTCCAAGGGCTTTTGTCCCCGTATAAATATATTTTGTGTTCTGCTAAAAAAATAATAATAATACATTTCACGAAAATGTTTTTCAATCTTCGGAAAAAAAAAAACACCTTTTGCAAATGCATTTGGTAAATCGTACATAGAACAGTTTTATCCAGAAAACCTACAATTATAGAAACATACAGAATGGTGTTTCCGCCATTAGGTCCTTCAAATTTCTAATGGCGATGAGAATCCATAAACAAATAACACACAATTGCATAACAAAATGTCCCTCGAAAAACATACATGCCATTGCAATAGATGGGACTTTTTGTTCATTCTTTTAAAATCTCAAGCTAATGCAACACGAAAATGAAATTTCAGTGCAACGAGCAATGTGAGACATTTTGGAGTTGAGGCCTAGTTGAGATTTCGCATAATCCATATGCAAAAGGAATACAAAAAAGGAGCCTAGTGTAGGAGGATAAGTTCTTCTTTCTAATTTTTACGCCCTTTCACTTAATTTATAGGTTCGAAAAGGTTTATAAAAAATTAACCAATCAATATACCTGCGATTGAAACTCAGTTGAAGCAAATTTGCTCTCTGTATAGGAGTATCTTTCATATCTTTCCAGTAGCTTTTCCATGCTGCGAGACCGAAAGAGAGATTAATTAATCCAAACATTAAAAACAGCTAAATATTAGATTTCAAGTAGCGTGGCATGAAACTATTTCAAAATTACGGAGCGAGTATAGTCGTCTTTATAGCGATAATGAACTATCGTAGCATGCATAACCGTATGCGGTGTGCTACTAATCACAAGCCCACTCATTAAACTTCTTTTTTAATCATCTAAAAAAACATCAAAATGCAAAAAAAAGTTAAAATAAAACTAAATGCAAATCTGAGATGAGATGGGTGCTAAAGTTGATGATGCAAAAAAGTTATTAACATGATGAGCACATGGTTTAAACTCTACAGTGCTTGATTTGAGTTTAAACTATGAAACTAGTGAATAGAATTTGATGACTAGTTATACTTGGCACTTTCTTGGTATCATCTCCAAACAAATATAAATAGGACTAAGAAACTAGTGAAAAATTGTAGTTAAAAATAAAAAAAAGTAGAAAAATTATATTGTTTACTAATTTGTTGTTTGTACAAATACAAGGGTGAAATTTTTGTACATACAGGATAAAATTTTTGTACATACAGGATAATATATAATCAAATTCATGAATGAGAAAAACGTAAGTGAGCTCACAAAACACCTACTCGTTTTCATACCAACGGAGCAAATGTGTGGAGTATAGACTTAATATTTTGATCATCGCAACTTTTAAATCATTAATTAAGGTGTTTGAGATTTTCAAGGTTTTGAAGATGATGCTGCTACAACTCAAATGGAGTATAATGACAGAATTAATAGCTTGTTGACTTGTAGCTATTAAGCTCAAGTTTTCCGCTTTTTGCCAAACTAGTTTTTTTTGTTTTTGACACCAAACAAACTCTTAAGAAAGAATAGAGTTTGTGGTGTGAGGTTGTGGTCAAGAGCTCTTTATAAAATATATAAGCATGAATATTAAGTCTTCCTTATAAATGGAAATCGAGGGAAAGTAGAATATTGCGGTGTAGTAAGGGTTTAACTTACAAAGCATAGACACGAAGCTTTACAACTATCGACTAGGACCAATCTTCGTACTTGTATGCACAAACATGTCAAAGAGTGTGTTGTGCTATATCGGATATCCTATTGTTCATTACTCATTTGACACTCTAGTAGAAGTTAAGCACTTCTTGTGAGAATTAGGTTCTAACCAACAACGAGTTCATCCTAAACTTTTCAACTATTGATGAGAAGTTTAATATTTCTACACTCTAGTAGAGGTTAATTACTTCTTGATCAGGGTATCTTACCTTTGGATATAATACTTTTTGGCAACTCTTCGGACATTTTTTGATATAGAACAGTCTCAAGTTGTCCTATTAGTTTATAGCAAGTGCTCGGAGAAGCATAGATGCTAGAAAGTTTTAACAAAAGACGTCTACTTGACCCGTTTTGATGTATAATACTATAGCATATCTCATAATTTTTGTAATATTTAGTTTTGTGTATGTCCTCTTCCGTGTGCTCTAGTATCAACTATCAACCGATCATACCATTGTTCTTCATCAAAACCCCTATTACCGATGCATACTATTTCGTCGAAAACTAGCTAGGTATTTTATGCTACAAAGATGTTTCCAAATAATGTGTGTATAGGATAGTTTTATACTAAAGATGTACTCTCCTCCGTGTGTTCTAGTATCAACCGATGATACATTGTTCTTTATCGGAACCCCTATTATCAATGCACACTCTTTTGGCAAAATACTAGCTAGGTCACCATATATGTACATATATGGGTACACCGTATATGAAGAGTATCTTATATTGCATAATGTGTGTATGGTGTAAAAATTGATTTTCAAATTAAAGAATTGAAGTCAAAATTCCAGGTAACAGTTGGGTGTATGGTACTAGACCACCGTTACATATTATTGAATCCGAGTAGTACGTACCAGTATACATTTTTACGGTGAAAACTTAAATTTGAAAACCTATAACTTGGTTTGAATAGGACAATTAAGTTCTTAATTTCGAGTGATTATTGCTATCGAAGAAGGAATAATTAGTGATACAATAAATTTAATTTTCCACTCTTGATGATAATTTGAAGTGGCTTGCTATGTTATCTTCTAGTCCTTTCTCATTTCTCTTGGGACTAATATGAATTATTAGTTAGTGGCATAAAATATTTTTGAAAACCTAAATCTAATGCAAGGTCCAAAGCTTCAATACTTTAAATATGTATAACATGTACCATATTGTTATGCACCACCTCTCATTTCTGGTAATGAGAAGTATGTATCTAGCCCATTCAATGTGAATGATGCAAAATAGTCCTTTTGACATTTCATTATGAAAGGTCAATTTACATTGAAAATTTCAATTTTTATGCACTTTTTTTAATTTACTATATCAAGCACTTGCCATTTTAAATTGCTCCAAAATTTTGTGACTATATTTCGCTTTATTTATTTTTTTAAAGGGAAGAATTTTCCAGAGGAATGCATAAGCACAAAAAAAAAAAAAAAAAAAAAAAAAAAAAAAAAAAAAAA
>MKEJ01005113.1:0-18438 GCA_001753735.1 Embelia ribes | reverse complement strand
GTATATCTCCATTCATACATATATCTCACATATATGTAAACCTCTACTTATATATATATATATCCCACACACACACACACACACACATATATATATATCCCACATTTATATATATCTTTACTAGTACATATATCTCGCATATATGTATATCTCTACTTCATATAGATATATATAACTCTCATATTTCTTTCTTTCTTGCTCTCTCTCTCTCTATATATATATGTCCCTACATCTGTATTCAACATTACTACAACTCTGTCATTCCGTAATCATCTGCTACGGGTACGCCTTTATCGTCATAGCACTACTATAAGTGTGCCACAATTCCATTTCTACGACCATACGATACCAAACCAAAACGCCTCGAATAAAAATATATGTATATATATGTATGTATGTATTCTGCCATGATATATATATATATATATATATATATAAATAGAAACGACTATTATGCATCAACTAATTATGCTATGAGTATTGATTCCCATACATTTTTACTAATCCCCATCTACATGCATTCTACTTATATCTCGAATGTATATCTTATTCAAAGATAATACAGTTTTATCAACTTCTACGTCATGCCAAATATGTAAATATATTAACAGAGATTCCAAAATATATTAAGGTCCTGAATCAGCACATACTTGGTAGGGCTCCCGAAAGCGTACAAAATGCCCCTTTTGCATATTCTCGCCAAGTCTCGTCTAATGATGCCCGAACTCCACTTCTCGCGCCTATGAAATTATCGAGCTTTGCTACTCGAATGACCTTGATCCCATACATGGAAATAGTCTATACAACATAAGGAAAATATTTCCTAATTTTATTTCGCCAAATACTATTGGCACAAAAATTGGGGAATCATCCCCAAGAAAATGAAATGATAAAAATTATACTCATACGTGGAGAATGTAATGGCGAGGATGAAAGGTATTTAACTTGAAGCCAACCGATGAGCGAAACTAAATGAAATCGCCCTAAAACCCCTAAAGCTTCAACTTTCGAAACAATCTAATAAACGGTTTCTGATCAACCCGAATCTAGGGGATAAAATGATCTACTAATCACGGAAAATAATAATATGAATTTTAATTTCATAAACCCACAAAGCCTGCAAATCGAGAAAACGTGAACGAGGATGGGGAGAAAATAAATTTATCTTATAATGCATTCTACGACGCGATGATTCCGAATATGAATTTTTGGGAATTTTCCGAGCACTCCTGCTCGTCGATTGGTGAGCTAAAACTCCCCTCCTTTTCTTCTTTCCGGCCCCTTCATTGCCTCTGTGTGTGTATATATATATATATATATATATGCGAAATAATATGGGAAAAAGAGACACCGGTCCCTATCCGAGAATATCGTTTGAACGGCTCTCGGTTACCTTTCAAACGGTAATATCGTTCGAACAGCAGGAATATACCGTTCGAATGGTACTTCTTGAAACTCAGCAAAATGGGAAAATTGTAAAATCTGGGGTAGCGACTCACCCCACTCCTATACATGCGTCACAACACTTCACAATAACATACTCAAACCCACAACACCTTATAACCACGCCACGCGCAACAACATATTATAATTCCCGATCATATGCTGCATAATCTCACATGCAACATATTCATTTCCACTCTCTATGCATTCACAATGTATCCACAACTCGTTATTATTGAATACACTTCTTTTCAAACTTACAACAAAACCGAGTTTAAAACGACAACTTGATTTTGGAAGCATTCTATTTATAAATAAAAAAAAATTGAAAGTGCAATTTTTGGATCAACATTGGATTAATATATATATATATTTTTTAAAATGATCTTAACGTACCCTTATATTTTATATATATTTTGAAGTTAGGGGATATTTTCTATATTGCATGCTTTTATTTTAGAATTTGTATTGTAGGGCAAGGGCCCACAAAAAATCTGAAAAAAATGGAGAACCGAATAGAATGGGAGACATTGAATCAATTCAGTTCCAATTTCATTTAGCTTCAATTTCGATTTTGGTTCCATGCACTTGAAATCCGGAAACTTTACTGAAATTCGGCTGAACCAATTAAGCCGGAACCAAGCGAATTTTCAACGGTTCAATTCTAATTCCCAAAAAATGGAATGGTTCGATTCTATATTTATCTAAACCGGTTCGGGTCAACCTGTTTCTTCTCCAGTTGGAGAAAACCTCATCGCACCGAACCCTAGGCCGAAAGATGACGAATTTCTCTCTCAAAACCCACCTAATTTTCTTCCGATATGTGCTTCCTATATTCCATTGCTGTTTGGTTGCTCACAACCTGTAATTTGGAATTTGCAAGATTATATACATACACACGTGTGTATGTATATATATACATGGACAACTCAGTGTATAAAGCTTTGCGTTGCTGATACGATGTACGCAGTCTTATTCCATTTACAAAGAGTTTGTGCTAGATTTTCTTAATTATATATATATATATATATATACGAATCCGTGATGGGAATTTGCAAGATTCTCTTTTATTTATAGTGCACAAAACTTTCTCATTGTAGTTTCTGGAGCATATGAGCCTGTTGCATCATGTTGTAATGGAAGCTGCGTGAACCCGTGACCTCAAGTCACTTAATTATGCTTGTTAAAGTAATTTACTTCTTCGTGGGTTGAATTAGAAAATTAGGATTAAACTGAGTGTGTTTGGTTGCCGCTCTTAAGCAAAGAAGCCCGAGAAAAAACATATATGCATTCAACTTAAAATTTATATGTTTTTAAAGCCAGTACATCAAATAAGCTTAACTTAAAACTCGCAAGCCCTGAATAATACATGTCTGTTGGATTGGTTGTACCTTGACTAGTTTCGGTATCTCTTGTAACAGTGTAATACTAGTTTAATATGTAATTTCCAAGAGAAAGTTAAAAGTCTTTGGCAGTTTTTTTAGGCATTATCAACAATGTACGCACATTAGAGAGGATACGTGGGTGTGGAGGATTTCTAAGATGGGGTTATTGCCTGTTTGTGGTTTTTATGCGGTTTTGCATAGTTGTGGAGGACTTCTAGTAAGCGCGTATTTTACTGTTGGTTGCTCAAAAAGTGTTGATCGGGGATTTTCAAGTTTTGCCTTCTCCCCCTCTGTTCTCTTTTTGCTGTTATTTTTGTGAATAATAATTATGCTGATTAATGTTTAGAAAATAGGGCTTTATAATTTATGCTTAAATTACTCTTTTTGTGGGTTGAATTAGAAAATTAGGATTGAGCTGAATAATTCATATTTGATGATCACTAGTTAAGATATCTCCTGAAGTGCTAATTTCAAATATAATTTAAAAAATAAGAAATTCAGAGTATTTAATAGCTTTTTAAGGCATTTTCGACGATGTACCTCTAACAGGGATATGGGGGTGTTGAGGATTTCTGCCAAAGGGTATTGTGTGTTTGTAGTTTTTATGATTTTTTTTGCATGGTGAGAATGGTCCTTTTTTGAGCCCATCTAGTATTCTTGTGAAATTCGCTGTTCTTTTTCTCTGTTTTCTTTCGCTGTCAATTTTGTTGAATAATTATGCTGAGCCACCTAATTTTGCTGTCAAGTTTGTACGATCATCCATTTATTTATAAATTTAAAATCACAAAACATGCAGCCAAACAGCGCTTGGATTTTCTTTTGCTCTTTTAATGGCTTGTTTTGATGTTCAGAGACGGTATGAGGAATGGGGAGGGTAGTTCTTCTTTTGAAAGCATGAAACTTAATTAAGAAATAGCCCTTCTATCTGTTTTTATTGATGGGATTCTTACACCTCCTATTAACCTTGAACTATCAGTTCTCTGTTTTCATAAGGTTCGTTATTCATTGTCATAATTTATAATTGATCTCTTGGTAGGGTAAGGTTGATGGATGCCAAATGAAATTCAAGAGGCTTTCTTTTACTGATATCAGAATTGTCATTGTAAGTGTCGTGAAGAAGAAGATGCCAATTGTAGATATGGAGATTGCTGGTAAGATTTTATTTCAGAGAAATAATTACAGTGAATTTTTTGTCCAATACTCCCCGTTCTGAATTATTTAGCTTTATTTTGAGAAGGCAGATGTTACGAACAAGCAGAACAATAACGACGTAACAACCTTAAGTCTCCTGTCTTTTAAGTTCTTGTTTATTAAGCATCAATAATACAAATATTTAATGTAAACAGAAAAATTAGACCATAAAGTCAATCAAGTAGAGCCACCTATGAATAGTAGAAATATCTTAATAGAATCTACTTTCCGCATAAAAAATGAAATACCACTGAACCACAAAGAAGTAAATGGAACAGTGCTCTCAATGTATTCAAAACTTGAAATACTGACATTGATCTTATTTTAAACCAAGAAAGCATTGGGGAAAAATGCAAGAAACAAAGCCTTAAACCGCCAAAAGGGGTTGAAAGCGTGACACAATCCATAGAAGGCTATTACATCATTCCAAGGATTTTCATTAAGACAAAAATAACACAAAAAGCAAAACAAGAAAGAAAATACGCACAATAAGAGATCGAATTGAACAAAATTTCTAGAGCTTTAAAGACGCATTGACTTTGGTGATTCCTAGTTTGGCCATTATTTCATCTTCCAGATCAATCACCTTTTCAACTGGTTTATCTAGTTGGTCAAGGTACCATTTTGTACAACTATCCGAAGCTTGTACATCCATAGGGCGCTCAAGTTCTTGCATTGATGTTATTTGTTGCCTAGGTGGAAACAAGTGAGGTGCAGATCGGACATTAAAGCTTATGGAAGTGCCAATTTCTCTTAAATTGTTTGGTTTAATGGGTTGTATAGAATACTGTATGGAAGGCATAACATTAGAAGATGGAATTGAGTTTGGAAAAGATCCATCATTATTTTGACAGAATGGTTGGGCCAAGAGTCCATTTTGAATAGGTTGTTGCATTTCTTGGGATGGTATTTGTGACAAGTTAGGTTGAGGCAAAGTAGCAAACTGATTAAATTTACTTAAGGAAGGTTGGATGTTTCTCTGAGACCATGGTCCTGGTTGAATCTCATCACCTACCATGTGAGATGATTGTAAGTACCAAATATAAGTGTCGACACGTTGACATACCTCCCCGCATTGTTTACAATATAGAGGACACCGCGTCTCACTCATGTTATTGTTTCGTGAGCTCAATCCATCTCTGACCATGGAAAAACTTGTAATTATACCAAATCCCCTGCTAGAGAAAGGAAGGGAGGCAAAAGGGATTGAAATGATAGATATCCTTTGAAGGATACCATTCGAAGGTACTTATAGAACAAACTAGTCTTATGCAATTGAATGCTTTTTAAGGATTTGTTAGCCACTATAAATGTGCAAAGGCACCCTCCTAATAAATCTATACTTATTGTATTAATGCTTTTTAAAAATCTTGGTGAATTAATCATCACTTTATTGCTTGAATTCAAAACTTTAAGTGTTGGAATTGAATGATTTAGGTTGTAATTTAAGATATAAGATTTTGAAATTTATGAAGGTTTTGGATTAATTTTGAAGGAAACTTGTAAAAGATTTAGTAGTGCACAAGTAGGGATACAAATGATTCGAGACGTTCATGAAAAAGCTCGGACTCGGCTTGGGTTCGTTCGTTTAATAAATAAAACGAGCCTAAATATCAAAATGGGGCCTGTTAGATAAACGAGTTAAGTTTGTACCCCCCTCCATTCGGCTCGTTAAGAGCTCAAGCTCATTTGATTCATGCATTTGTACATTTATATTTCAAATTAGAGGTCTTAATTTACCTACATAAACACATATAGTTCATATTAAATCTAATAAATTTAGAAAAACTTGTCTTATTACTTGAATGATGCATTTTTTAAATAACTTTACCCCTTCATATATAACTACAATGGATTTGTGTATTGTAGTGTCTAGGAGGGTCTGATGTACGCAATCTTACGCGTGCATGACCATAACTCAGATAAATTCAAATTAAGGTTTTAAACACTACCAATATCAATTTCAGGAGAGACTCAACATAATGCAACTATAATAATCAGATGCCATGTAAAAAACAAGCCATCTCCATAATTATAATAACATTGAAAAGTAATATAATATTATAATTATCTGATATATATGCTAGTACATGGTTATTAGTCAACGATTTTATAAAAGATTCACGTTAATGATGTTTATTTTAATGTTAAACAAATCAATAACAAGTAATATCTACATACGTAAAAGAACTAAAATTTTCATGCATAGGTTCGGGCTTGGCTCGAGATTGTACGAGCCGAGCCTAAACATAAAATTAGGGCTTGTTAAGTAAACAAGTCGAGTTTGAGTAGATCCTCCCAACTATAGTTACCACATTCGGAGACGGAAATGGGTGTCGTTAGGGGAAACGGAAGTGGGAAACGCGTGGTAAATATATTAAGAAACGGGAAACGAGATATCACACTGAAACAAATAAGACTGAATTGAATGTGAAACGATAAGGAAATTTTTTTAAGAATTTTACTGAAACCAAAGTAACACTTTTTTGTAACATACAATATCCTTATCACAAATACGTATTGAATCCAAAGTAACACTTTTTTGTAACATACAATATTCTTATCACAAATACACGTGGATACTTAAATAGAGTAATGCGTGTATTTCATTGGAATCTAACAAAAAATAATTTGGGTACAAAATGGAATCTAGTAAAATTCTTTGTGGAAGCGCACAAGGAGCGCATAAAAAACGTTATGGGTTCGATAAATAGATGTCTAGGAATATTTTCACAACTGAACAACATAGCATTACTCGAAGGACAAACTAGACTGTAGCTAACGATCAATAAACCATTTTTCAAAAAGCTGAATATTTGAAAACCTTACACTAATTAGTCCACGATACCACGTTAGAACTTTGAAGTTCATTATATACAGACATAGATCATTACTTGGTTTTTCATACCAAAGTTTACTTAGTATCGCATACATATTTGAGTAATCTTAATATTGAGTTTTTATTTTCCTTTTAAAAACTGAAATATAATAAAGAATTCTATTAGAAATATTAGATATTTGGATTTTAGTTTTGCAAAGAATTAAAAAAAAATATTCAAGGTCCATTTAACTTTCAACTAAAAAGAATGAATGTAAACAAAACTACAAATCAAGACGTAACTTTATGGGTCCATTACCTAAAATCCTTTTATTTGTGGGTGAATTACATTAACAATCCGCATGTTTTGTTCTCATTTGTATTTAGACTTCGTGGCTATAATGAAAGCACAAATAGCTCCCAAATTTGAAAAATAGATAGATTTAATCCTCTAATTTTTAGAAAAGTGACATTTTGGTCCCTTTCGTAGTATTTTAGAAATATTAAAAACCCTAGGTGATCAAAATAGAAGGCATTCAATGCACTATAACATAAATGCTTTTAATAAAAACTAATTTACTATCAATTAAACCACATTAGGCCAGTTAAGATTGCTTTCATAATTAAAGGATGGCTATGCATCGATTTGAAAGTGATAATTATTTCAATTTTACAGAACTTATGGCCCCATCAATATTAAAATTGAAGCTATAAGGTAGGAATAGAGCGCTTATTGAAACTATAGACGCCATGATTGTAATAAAATTACAAAGAGACCCAAAGGCCGCAATCCCCAAGCAAGCAGAAAGCCTTTTCTCTATACTCTATTATCCATCTCTTTCCAGCCTTTTTTGTTTATATTTGCGCAAATCTATACCTATATGCCTCTACCATCACGTTCATGCACCTTGAAATCGTACATGTGCAACAAAATAGTTTATTTCAAATGAAGAAACCGTATTCAGGAACTGAAATAGTTAGATTATCATCTAAATATATGATTATCTAATCTACGAACCACTCATTAGAAACATATGCATAGATCTATCACTTTCTATTTTTTTTTGTAGTTTTGGAGGTCTTTTCATTAATTTCTATTTGGTTTTCTATATTAGTTTCATTTTTACTTGAATTTGCTTTTAAATAATGTCCTAATATTTATTAAAACGTTACTATAAGTTCTGAACGCGAATCCCTTTAGTTTTGCATTGGTTTTCCATAAGTAGCTATAAAATTTCTCAATTGTACTCCAAAAGCATCCTTTACGTCTTCTTTGCGCTTCCGTTGTGTTTTCAAAAAAAGTTCCGGCCCTTTGTGGCTGTTTCTGAAACGTTTCCCTCTATTATCTCGCATCGTATTGTACCTGTCCCCGTTACGCGCTTTCGCGGAAGTGCGATTCCGACTCCAAAGTGCGTTTCCTGGTAACACTGCTCCATACAAACAAGCCGAGTCCAAACAGGCTAGGACTAGGCTCAGCTCGGCTCATTCGCAACCCTATTCACAAGTTAGAAAGAGCGAAAATATTAATGTCAAAAGGCAAGAAGATGTAGGGGATGACATTTAAAAACATGGATGCAAGTGGTAAGAAAAAAGATGCGTGCTAGAAAAGTAGATGAATAAGTTGTCCAAGATAGAAACAAGTGGTGTACGAAAATTCAGGTTAACGACCGGTTTGATATCCCATTCCGGTCTATTGGTAATTCCAAATTCTTAGAATTAAAGTTGTTATTGTTGTACTCTAAAGTGATTTGAGATGCTTCTATTTGAGGATTTCAAATCATGCTTTCTCACTAGTAACTATAACTCCATCATGTCAAAGCTCTAGTGCAATGCAAATCTGGATTTCAAATTACTGCACTCATGGATGAATTACCAACACAGTACATACAATTATCCAAATCCCTTGGGATTTTGATTTATCAAGTTTGCAAATGGATTCTTATTTTTTGAGGAAAAATGGATATATATGTTTCAAATACATTATTGATTACTTTTAGGGAAGGTTTCCTTCATGACTTGTTTCAATTGAAAACATTTTGTGTTACAAATATGCTTGTGAAAATTCTTGGTTGCCTTTTACAGACTCATCAGTTGAATATTACCATTTTGGAAGTGATGATGTTCTAGTGCTAAGTGTGATAAAATCATATCTATTGTCCACAACACCTTCTACACAAGAGTTAGCGGTTAGCCATTATAAATTCGAAAGGAATTAATTGTTTTTATACTATATTTGAATTTTCAAACTCTAATATATCGGCATAACGTAAATGCGCGCTAGTTGGCAGAATCAATGTGAATTGTTACAGCATTAATTGGTTGTTAATATGGCTGTTATCCTTTCCTTAGCGTGAAAGAGAAGGCCAATTATTTTTCTTTGAGTATTAGTTCCATTTGCTGAGTTTTTTACCATAATAAAGTAGCATATAAACTATTTACGCTAAGATGTTTTTTCAACAATTACAGTCTTTTAACTTTGATTTTTTGTTACCACTGAACCACTTTTTTTTTTTTCTTTTTAAAGTGGATTTGGTTTTTTGTTACCATTGAACTTTTGTTTTTTTTAAAAAGTGAAGTTTTAGTCATAAGCAAAAAGTCGCAGTTTGAAATTGTGATTTTTTTAACAAAAAGTCGTAGTTTGAAACTGTGAGTTTTTGTTAAATCACGAACAAATATAACAATTTTTAAAAGGTTTTATATTGTGATTTTTAATCTACCTGAGATTGATAATTACTTGGAAGACAAATTTTGGTTGGCAATAGTATGTATAAATATAATATGTTGGTCAAAAACTGATTGCCTGTGAAAATTTTCTTTTCTACTTAGCTGCCTTTGGTGCATGAGATATGTCATATAATGTTTTCCCAGCAAGTTAAATAAATGATTTATGGACATATGTCATACTTTCAAGACTGTTTTTGAAGGAAAAGCAAAGCTAAAGCTATGTTTTGATACAACATTTTTTTTCTTTTTCCTTTTTTCTTTTTAATCTTTCTCGCCACCAATTGAACATTACCGACTTTCATCTTCTACTAAAATCAACAACTTGTCATTTATAATCATTTCTCCATAATTTATTACTCCCTGCACCCACATGTAATTGCCCTGTTGAAAATCTGTTAGAACCGAATCTAAACTGAACCGGATCCATTAAACCGATAACCTTGCCGAATCTAACCAAATCAATTAAGAAATAAACCGGAACCAAATCGATCTTCAATGGTTCAATTCCAATTCCAAATAGATGGAACTGATCTTTAATAGTTCAATTCCTTATGCTATGTGGAACAGGCTCGAACTGAACCACTTACACCCTATTATTGTTGGGGTTAAAATTTAGGACTGTAAAATAGGAAAGCTGGAGCCCTGGATTATATTTTTGGTTCAACCTGCTGCTTCTTCTGTTGGAGAAAACCCATCGCACCAAACTCTAGGCCGCAAGATGACGAATTTCTCTCTCTAAACCCATCTATTTTTCTTCAGATATATGCTTCCTATATGCCATTGCTGTTTGGTTGCTCACAACCTGTAATTTGGAATTTGCAAGATTATATACATACACACGTGTGTATGTATATATATACATGGACAACTCAGTGTATAAAGCTTTGCGTTGCTGATACGATGTACGCAGTCTTATTCCATTTACAAAGAGTTTGTGCTAGATTTTCTTAATTATATATATATATATATATATACGAATCCGTGATGGGAATTTGCAAGATTCTCTTTTATTTATAGTGCACAAAACTTTCTCATTGTAGTTTCTGGAGCATATGAGCCTGTTGCATCATGTTGTAATGGAAGCTGCGTGAACCCGTGACCTCAAGTCACTTAATTATGCTTGTTAAAGTAATTTACTTCTTCGTGGGTTGAATTAGAAAATTAGGATTAAACTGAGTGTGTTTGGTTGCCGCTCTTAAGCAAAGAAGCCCGAGAAAAAACATATATGCATTCAACTTAAAATTTATATGTTTTTAAAGCCAGTACATCAAATAAGCTTAACTTAAAACTCGCAAGCCCTGAATAATACATGTCTGTTGGATTGGTTGTACCTTGACTAGTTTCGGTATCTCTTGTAACAGTGTAATACTAGTTTAATATGTAATTTCCAAGAGAAAGTTAAAAGTCTTTGGCAGTTTTTTTAGGCATTATCAACAATGTACGCACATTAGAGAGGATACGTGGGTGTGGAGGATTTCTAAGATGGGGTTATTGCCTGTTTGTGGTTTTTATGCGGTTTTGCATAGTTGTGGAGGACTTCTAGTAAGCGCGTATTTTACTGTTGGTTGCTCAAAAAGTGTTGATCGGGGATTTTCAAGTTTTGCCTTCTCCCCCTCTGTTCTCTTTTTGCTGTTATTTTTGTGAATAATAATTATGCTGATTAATGTTTAGAAAATAGGGCTTTATAATTTATGCTTAAATTACTCTTTTTGTGGGTTGAATTAGAAAATTAGGATTGAGCTGAATAATTCATATTTGATGATCACTAGTTAAGATATCTCCTGAAGTGCTAATTTCAAATATAATTTAAAAAATTGGAAATTCAGAGTATTTAATAGCTTTTTAAGGCATTTTCGACGATGTACCTCTAACAGGGATATGGGGGTGTTGAGGATTTCTGCCAAAGGGTATTGTGTGTTTGTAGTTTTTATGATGTTTTTTGCATGGTGAGAATGGTCCTTTTTTGAGCCCATCTAGTATTCTTGTGAAATTCGTTGTTCTTTTTCTCTGTTTTCTTTCGCTGTCAATTTTGTTGAATAATTATGCTGAGCCACCTAATTTTGCTGTCAAGTTTGTACGATCATCCATTTATTTATAAATTTAAAATCACAAAACATGCAGCCAAACAGCGCTTGGATTTTCTTTTGCTCTTTTAATGGCTTGTTTTGATGTTCAGAGACGGTATGAGGAATGGGGAGGGTAGTTCTTCTTTTGAAAGCATGAAACTTAATTAAGAAATAGCCCTTCTATCTGTTTTTATTGATGGGATTCTTACACCTCCTATTAACCTTGAACTATCAGTTCTCTGTTTTCATAAGGTTCGTTATTCATTGTCATAATTTATAATTGATCTCTTGGTAGGGTAAGGTTGATGGATGCCAAATGAAATTCAAGAGGCTTTCTTTTACTGATATCAGAATTGTCATTGTAAGTGTCGTGAAGAAGAAGATGCCAATTGTAGATATGGAGATTGCTGGTAAGATTTTATTTCAGAGAAATAATTACAGTGAATTTTTTGTCCAATACTCCCCGTTCTGAATTATTTAGCTTTATTTTGAGAAGGCAGATGTTACGAACAAGCAGAACAATAACCACGTAACAACCTTAAGTCTCCTGTCTTTTAAGTTCTTGTTTATTAAGCATCAATAATACAAATATTTAATGTAAACAGAAAAATTAGACCATAAAGTCAATCAAGTAGAGCCACCTATGAATAGTAGAAATATCTTAATAGAATCTACTTTCCGCATAAAAAATGAAATACCACTGAACCACAAAGAAGTAAATGGAACAGTGCTCTCAATGTATTCAAAACTTGAAATACTGACATTGATCTTATTTTAAACCAAGAAAGCATTGGGGAAAAATGCAAGAAACAAAGCCTTAAACCGCCAAAAGGGGTTGAAAGCGTGACACAATCCATAGAAGGCTATTACATCATTCCAAGGATTTTCATTAAGACAAAAATAACACAAAAAGCAAAACAAGAAAGAAAATACGCACAATAAGAGATCGAATTGAACAAAATTTCTAGAGCTTTAAAGACGCATTGACTTTGGTGATTCCTAGTTTGGCCATTATTTCATCTTCCAGATCAATCACCTTTTCAACTGGTTTATCTAGTTGGTCAAGGTACCATTTTGTACAACTATCCGAAGCTTGTACATCCATAGGGCGCTCAAGTTCTTGCATTGATGTTATTTGTTGCCTAGGTGGAAACAAGTGAGGTGCAGATCGGACATTAAAGCTTATGGAAGTGCCAATTTCTCTTAAATTGTTTGGTTTAATGGGTTGTATAGAATACTGTATGGAAGGCATAACATTAGAAGATGGAATTGAGTTTGGAAAAGATCCATCATTATTTTGACGGAATGGTTGGGCCAAGAGTCCATTTTGAATAGGTTGTTGCATTTCTTGGGATGGTATTTGTGACAAGTTAGGTTGAGGCAAAGTAGCAAACTGATTAAATTTACTTAAGGAAGGTTGGATGTTTCTCTGAGACCATGGTCCTGGTTGAATCTCATCACCTACCATGTGAGATGATTGTAAGTACCAAATATAAGTGTCGACACGTTGACATACCTCCCCGCATTGTTTACAATATAGAGGACACCGCGTCTCACTCATGTTATTGTTTCGTGAGCTCAATCCATCTCTGACCATGGAAAAACTTGTAATTATACCAAATCCCCTGCTAGAGAAAGGAAGGGAGGCAAAAGGGATTGAAATGATAGATATCCTTTGAAGGATACCATTCGAAGGTACTTATAGAACAAACTAGTCTTATGCAATTGAATGCTTTTTAAGGATTTGTTAGCCACTATAAATGTGCAAAGGCACCCTCCTAATAAATCTATACTTATTGTATTAATGCTTTTTAAAAATCTTGGTGAATTAATCATCACTTTATTGCTTGAATTCAAAACTTTAAGTGTTGGAATTGAATGATTTAGGTTGTAATTTAAGATATAAGATTTTGAAATTTATGAAGGTTTTGGATTAATTTTGAAGGAAACTTGTAAAAGATTTAGTAGTGCACAAGTAGGGATACAAATGATTCGAGACGTTCATGAAAAAGCTCGGACTCGGCTTGGGTTCGTTCGTTTAATAAATAAAACGAGCCTAAATATCAAAATGGGGCCTGTTAGATAAACGAGTTAAGTTTGTACCCCCCTCCATTCGGCTCGTTAAGAGCTCAAGCTCATTTGATTCATGCATTTGTACATTTATATTTCAAATTAGAGGTCTTAATTTACCTACATAAACACATATAGTTCATATTTAATCTAATGAATTAGAAAACACTTGTCATATTACTTGAATGATGCATTTTTTAAATAACTTTATCCCTTCGTAAATAACTACAATGGATTTGTGTATTGTAGTGTCTAGGAGGGTCTGATGTACGCAATGGGGGGCGTGCATGACCATAACTCAGATAAATTCAAATTAAGGTTTTAAACACTACCAATATCATTTTCAGGAGAGACTCAACATAATGCAACTATAATAATCAGATGCCATGTAAAAAACAAGCCATCTCCATAATTATAATAACATTGAAAAGTAATATAATATTATAATTATCTGATATATATGCTAGTACATGGTTATTAGTCAACGATTTTATAAAAGATTCACGTTAATGATGTTTATTTTAATGTTAAACAAATCAATAACAAGTAATATCTACATACGTAAAAGAACTAAAATTTTCATGCATAGGTTCGGGCTTGGCTCGAGATTGTACGAGCCGAGCCTAAACATAAAATTAGGGCTTGTTAAGTAAACAAGTCGAGTTTGAGTAGATCCTCCCAACTATAGTTACCACATTCGGAGACGGAAATGGGTGTCGTTAGGGGAAACGGAAGTGGGAAACGCGTGGTAAATATATTAAGAAACGGGAAACGAGATATCACACTGAAACAAATAAGACTGAATTGAATGTGAAACGATAAGGAAATTTTTTTAAGAATTTTACTGAAACCAAAGTAACACTTTTTTGTAACATACAATATCCTTATCACAAATACGTATTGAATCCAAAGTAACACTTTTTTGTAACATACAATATTCTTATCACAAATACACGTGGATACTTAAATAGAGTAATGCGTGTATTTCATTGGAATCTAACAAAAAATAATTTGGGTACAAAATGGAATCTAGTAAAATTCTTTGTGGAAGCGCACAAGGAGCGCATAAAAAACGTTATGGGTTCGATAAATAGATGTCTAGGAATATTTTCACAACTGAACAACATAGCATTACGCGAAGGACAAACTAGACTGTAGCTAACGATCAATAAACCATTTTTCAAAAAGCCGAATACTGAAAACACTTACACTAATTAGTCCACGATACCAAGTTAGAACTTTGAAGTTCATTATATACAGACATAGATCATTACTTGGTTTTTCATACCAAAGTTTACTTAGTATCGCATACATATTTGAGTAATCTTAATATTGAGTTTTTATTTTCCTTTTAAAAACTGAAATATAATAAAGAATTCTATTAGAAATATTAGATATTTGGATTTTAGTTTTGCAAAGAATTAAAAAAAAAAATTCAAGGTCCATTTAACTTTCAACTAAAAAGAATGAATGTAAACAAAACTACAAATCAAGACGTAACTTTATGGGTCCATTACCTAAAATCCTTTTATTTGTGGGTGAATTACATTAACAATCCGCATGTTTTGATCTCATTTGTATTTAGACTTCGTGGCTATAATGAAAGCACAAATAGCTCCCAAATTTGAAAAATAGATAGATTTAATCCTCTAATTTTTAGAAAAGTGACATTTTGGTCCCTTTCGTAGTATTTTAGAAATATTAAAAACCCTAGGTGATCAAAATAGAAGGCATTCAATGCAATATAACATAAATGCTTTTAATAAAAACTAATTTACTATCAATTAAACCACATTAGGCCAGTTAAGATTGCTTTCATAATTAAAGGATGGCTATGCATCGATTTGAAAGTGATAATTATTTCAATTTTACAGAACTTATGGCCCCATCAATATTAAAATTGAAGCTATAAGGTAGGAATAGATCCCTTATTGAAACTATAGACGCCATGATTGTAATAAAATTACAAAGAGACCCAAAGGCCGCAATCCCCAAGCAAGCAGAAAGCCTTTTCTCTATACTCTATTATCCATCTCTTTCCAGCCTTTTTTGTTTATATTTGCGCAAATCTATACCTATATGCCTCTACCATCACGTTCATGCACCTTGAAATCGTACATGTGCAACAAAATAGTTTATTTCAAATGAAGAAACCGTATTCAGGAACTGAAATAGTTAGATTATCATCTAAATATATGATTATCTAATCTACGAACCACTCATTAGAAACATATGCATAGATCTATCACTTTCTATTTTTTTTTGTAGTTTTGGAGGTCTTTTCATTAATTTCTATTTGGTTTTCTATATTAGTTTCATTTTTACTTGAATTTGCTTTTAAATAATGTCCTAATATTTATTAAAACGTTACTATAAGTTCTGAACGCGAATCCCTTTAGTTTTGCATTGGTTTTCCATAAGTAGCTATAAAATTTCTCAATTGTACTCCAAAAGCATCCTTTACGTCTTCTTTGCGCTTCCGTTGTGTTTTCAAAAAAAGTTCCGGCCCTTTGTGGCTGTTTCTGAAACGTTTCCCTCTATTATCTCGCATCGTATTGTACCTGTCCCCGTTACGCGCTTTCGCGGAAGTGCGATTCCGACTCCAAAGTGCGTTTCCTGGTAACACTGCTCCATACAAACAAGCCGAGTCCAAACAGGCTAGGACTAGGCTCAGCTCGGCTCATTCGCAACCCTATTCACAAGTTAGAAAGAGCGAAAATATTAATGTCAAAAGGCAAGAAGATGTAGGGGATGACATTTAAAAACATGGATGCAAGTGGTAAGAAAAAAGATGCGTGCTAGAAAAGTAGATGAATAAGTTGTCCAAGATAGAAACAAGTGGTGTACGAAAATTCAGGTTAACGACCGGTTTGATATCCCATTCCGGTCTATTGGTAATTCCAAATTCTTAGAATTAAAGTTGTTATTGTTGTACTCTAAAGTGATTTGAGATGCTTCTATTTGAGGATTTCAAATCATGCTTTCTCACTAGTAACTATAACTCCATCATGTCAAAGCTCTAGTGCAATGCAAATCTGGATTTCAAATTACTGCACTCATGGATGAATTACCAACACAGTACATACAATTATCCAAATCCCTTGGGATTTTAATTTATCAAGTTTGCAAATGGATTCTTATTTTTTGAGGAAAAATGGATATATATGTTTCAAATACATTATTGATTACTTTTAGGGAAGGTTTCCTTCATGACTTGTTTCAATTGAAAACATTTTGTGTTACAAACATGCTTGTGAAAATTCTTGGTTGCCTTTTACAGACTCATCAGTTGAATATTACCATTTTGGAAGTGATGATGTTCTAGTGCTAAGTGTGATAAAATCATATCTATTGTCCACAACACCTTCTACACAAGAGTTAGCGGTTAGCCATTATAAATTCGAAAGGAATTAATTGTTTTTATACTATATTTGAATTTTCAAACTCTAATATATCGGCATAACGTAAATGCGCGCTAGTTGGCAGAATCAATGTGAATTGTTACAGCATTAATTGGTTGTTAATATGGCTGTTATCCTTTCCTTAGCGTGAAAGAGAAGGCCAATTATTTTTCTTTGAGTATTAGTTCCATTTGCTGAGTTTTTTACCATAATAAAGTAGCATATAAACTATTTACGCTAAGATGTTTTTTCAACAATTACAGTCTTTTAACTTTGATTTTTTGTTACCACTGAACCACTTTTTTTTTTTTCTTTTTAAAGTGGATTTGGTTTTTTGTTACCATTGAACTTTTGTTTTTTTTAAAAAGTGAAGTTTTAGTCATAAGCAAAAAGTCGCAGTTTGAAATTGTGATTTTTTTAACAAAAAGTCGTAGTTTGAAACTGTGAGTTTTTGTTAAATCACGAACAAATATAACAATTTTTAAAAGGTTTTATATTGTGATTTTTAATCTACCTGAGATTGATAATTACTTGGAAGACAAATTTTGGTTGGCAATAGTATGTATAAATATAATATGTTGGTCAAAAACTCATTGCCTGTGAAAATTTTCTTTTCTACTAGGCTGCCTTTGGTGCATGAGATATGTCATATAATGTTTTCCCAGCAAGTTAAATAAATGATTTATGGACATATGTCATACTTTCAAGACTGTTTTTGAAGGAAAAGCAAAGCTAAAGCTATGTTTTGATACAACATTTTTTTTCTTTTTCCTTTTTTCTTTTTAATCTTTCTCGCCACCAATTGAACATTACCGACTTTCATCTTCTACTAAAATCAACAACTTGTCATTTATAATCATTTCTCCATAATTTATTACTCCCTGCACCCACATGTAATTGCCCTGTTGAAAATCTGTTAGAACCGAATCTAAACTGAACCGGATCCATTAAACCGATAACCTTGCCGAATCTAACCAAATCAATTAAGAAATAAACCGGAACCAAATCGATCTTCAATGGTTCAATTCCAATTCCAAATAGATGGAACTGATCTTTAATAGTTCAATTCCTTATGCTATGTGGAACAGGCTCGAACTGAACCACTTACACCCTATTATTGTTGGGGTTAAAATTTAGGACTGTAAAATAGGAAAGCTGGAGCCCTGGATTATATTTTTGGTTCAACCTGCTGCTTCTTCTGTTGGAGAAAACCCATCGCACCAAACTCTAGGCCGCAAGATGACGAATTTCTCTCTCTAAACCCATCTATTTTTCTTCAGATATATGCTTCCTATATGCCATTGCTGTTTGGTTGCTCACAACCTGTAATTTGGAATTTG
>MKEJ01005111.1:0-11792 GCA_001753735.1 Embelia ribes | reverse complement strand
CGTTTATACGAGTCATTCAAAGTGTTATCAATATTTACGATAATTATTGTAAGACATTGTAGAATGAGAATTTAGAATGAAAAACACTGATTAAATTTCAATGTTGTCCTTATCATTCCATTCTGATAATATATTACATCGTACTGTGCTTTGGAAAAAGGAAAAAAAAATTTGGGGCCTTATACTTCTCTTTATTTTTTTCTCACCATCTGAAAAAGCGATACGGTCCCGAAAAGAAAGTAAAAATGACTCAATCCGCAATGTAAGGCAACTCATACATTAATATCAATTTTCTCACTTTAAAACCCACTTTTAAATTCAATAACTAGTTTCATTTCAATTTCTCACATAAACTAATTTTTCTTGCAACTCTCACTTGTCTCATCAAGTCTCACTTTTCTCACTAATTCTCACATTTTTAAAAATTTCATTTTCAAAACTCACATTTTTCACTTTGATAAATATTAATATCAAAAAATCACTTTTAACATAAACATGATAATTGTTATGTCAAATGCTCACTAACATGAAATAAACACACATCAATATAAATTTCATTTTAATCTCACCCAACATACTTTCATTTATTAATATTAATTTTTAACATATAAAAATCAATATTACATTACTTGAAAAGAAATCAATTATTTTTTTTTCCTAATCACACAATTAGGGACTTGCCCAGACTCACAAATATATTCCTATTTTGTAGGCTACTTGTACCTTACGGCACGCTAAAATGCTCCTCGCAAGCTCTCGTCAAAAACCTCCAAATTCATCTCCAACATGACCTCAAGTTTGATCTATCAAACGAAATTGGATCAATATGAATCTTTAGTAAAAAATGGTCTACTAATCATAAGGAGTAAGAATAACCACTTTAATTTAATATTCGGACTTAGCATGAAAAACTAAGTATTTGGAAGGAATGAGATAGGAAAATAAATTTGCGTCAAAATGGAGCTTGGGTGTCAAGGAGTCCTAATATGTAAGAAAATCTTGTATGAAAGTTTGGGAAAGATATGAACTGCAAGCTTAAAGAATTTTCTCACTTCTCATCCCCCTCACTGTCTCTTACTGGAAATGGCTCAAAAAATACATTCGCACACCTAAACTGGCTGAAAAGAAAATTTGGGCCCCATCCGCTATTGTCATTTGAACAACACCTAGGCACCGTTTGAATGGCTTAGAGGTTCGAACTGCAAAAGTTCACCATTTAAATGGCTCGCCCTGAGCAAGAACCCCACTGGAAAAACTACAGAATTTTCTAAGGCATCAACAACTATAACTTCAACCACAATTCTCATCCTACGGCCTCATGCTAAAATACGCATTCTAATACCATTCTTACTCACGTCCAGTACTCACTTAAGCCCATATCAATACACAATCCTCACAAACTCGCAATTCTCACACTCACATCAACTCACACAAGTTCTCAATATCTCAATACAACAATACTCACGGTTCACTCACCAAACGCTATCTGAACATACAACTTGCTAATATATATTAATACTCTAATGCAATATATATCTCACCAAAACTTACAACTCACAATCCTCATAACCAAACAACAACACTCAACCTACAACGTGCATCTAAATGTGAATAACAATCTCACTATAATTATGTTGCCTACGTAATAACAATATTATAAACATTAATAATATTGTTATAAATGCAAAAAAATTAATAAGAATTTCTAGGACATTACAATAGGTTCGGTGTGATTCGTGTTCATTTACTAGATCAAACCAATGGGCTTGAATGGGGATTTTTAGGGCTAAGTGTCGGGTTCATTTTGGATGACTTCTTAGGGCGTATAAGGTACGAGTAGGTTATGGATAACAATATAAATATGAGTATTCATATGTAATTGACAAGTGTTTCATGTCTTAATTTTCATATTTGAATTCGTGATTGTGATATTTTGCTATTGTATATAAAAATGGATTTTTGTGATTGTGGAGCTTTTGAAAACCAAATGGCATCAAGTTTGTGAAATCATGTTAAATGTTGCCTTTATTGTATTATGTTCTAATTGTGGCATTCCTTGAATTATATTATGGCATTTATCAAAGCATGATTAAATTGTGGCATATCGAATCATGTATATTGTGGCATCAATTAATGCTTACATTGTGGCATACATCGAAGCATGTTATTTGTACTATTGAAATTCATAATTCATGATTGAAAAAAGCATGCACATTCGGATTTTAGGTTCAGTGTCTTTTAGTTTCTTTTCGGGACAATGGTATTGCCTTTTCAAAACTTTTTTGATTGTGAATTAAGGACAAGGCTTGGAGCCTTACCTGGAGAGTCGAGAAACCTAAGCAAGGAGTGACTTGATAGCTCAGTATGTTAGTAGCACATAAGAGTTAAGCTAATGATTACATCGTACTGACAATATTTCGATTGTAGGTTGGGATTGACTTAGCCCACCTTTTATAAAACCCTTTGTGAGATACTAATCCCACCTTTTTAGTACCTTGTGTCATGTTGCTGTGCTTTGTGTTTGTGTTTTGTGAGAGGGTTGTGCTTTGTATTTAAAGTTTCATTGTGCATCAGTATTTTATTCTTGGATTTACTTGCTAAATTTCTCATGTTGAATACATGTTTCTTTAAAATTGTGATTGTGTTCATTTATGTACATAAGCATGTACATACATATTGACTACATCTTAGACTCTTATTTAGCTTATTGATTGGTAATCTAACTCGTGTTTTCTCTGTTTTGCACCTTCTCCTTATGTTTGTGATGCATCTATGAAGGATAGATAGGGCCATACTTGAGGGCATGGCATATTGTGATAGCTCTATATTTTGTGATATCGATATTGTGGCCTCGATATAGTTGTGTATTTTGTATAGAAGCGTAGACCTATTGTGCAGACATTATTATCTTTTGTATTGTATTTTGTTATGACCTTAAGTGGCTTATGATGTATAAGTTACTCTGGGGCTAAAACAAGATGTAATGAGTATTTATATTCTGCAAGCAAATAGCTTAATTTGTGTTGTAAACTTGGGAAGCCTATTTTATAATAGATGATATAAAGTTATATAAATTAAAGTTGTGGATTGTTATAGTTATGTTTCGGTATACGCAGATTTTTGTGGTTTTATGGCGATGTATTGCCTGTGTATTTTTTGTGTATTTTGTGTTATCATACTTTTGTGTACTTTACCTTATTTTATACTTGTGTCCCCGAGTTTCTCGAGATTCGTGGCATGACAATTAATTTAAATCGCTTATAAAATTGTCAATGACTAATCATGTACTTGTAGATATATCAAATTATTACAATATTGTTTAATATCTTTAAACTTAATATCATAATAAAAAAATGTAAAGTATATATATATATATATATATATATATATATATAGGAATGGATCATGAAACAAAGATTTTGACAAAAAAATTTACAAACTTTTTAGGCTACTGGATCTAAACTCAACGGCTAGAATGTATCATCTCTCTCTATTTTTTCTTTCCACTTTCTCTCTCTATTTTTTCGGATATATCCTAGCCGTGAATCGTTTCAGATCCAACAATCTAAAAAATTTATTAAAATTTTTATCTCATAATCCGCTATATATAAAAAAAAATTAGGAGACTGTATTTAGGGAATGTTTGGTTTTTTTTTTTTACACATAAATTTTTTGAAAATTTGCAAGTGATGTGAAAGGGACTAATTTATCACTTTTTTTCTTTTTTAAAATCACACGCATGTATAAAGAAGATATTTCATGCTCTTGTAAATTAAACTTTGACCCGGATCTCCTAGTCATGTTACAATTTTTGGTGATACGAAGACAAATAATTTTGCCCCAACTCTTTTGGTTAATTAAATTAATTTCCAGAAATTGATACTTTATGAATTATAAAATTGCCATTGTGGCCTTCCGTATTATCAGGAAAAACGCATTATTTTTATATTATACATTATTATTCTTTTCGTTAGCCTTATGTATTGAATATTATTATTATTTAACATTAAGAGTGGAGTAAAAAAATAAAAAAGCTTTCTTGGTTGTGACTAATGGCACATGAACTGTGTATTGGTCATTCTATTGGACACGAATAGTAAAAGTTATTATGGGTATAAAGTAATATTATATATTAGTTATTTTATAAAATATTGGAGGATACATTGGATGAAGGGTGCTAGTTAAAAAATAGTGTATTATGGGTTATTTGCGACATTTATGTTGTCCCTAGCTTTATTTGAAAAATATTATAAATAAACTGCGATAGACATAAAAATTCCAAAGAAATGTAAATTTAGGCACGGAGCATATACAATAATGTTTCCATTTAATTTCTAAATCAGATTTTCCAGAATTCGAAATCTATTATAGTAAAAATATTTTTAAAATTTTGAAAACCTGTCTTTCCATATAATATTTTAAAATTATAAAAATAATCATATATTATATAATAAAATATAAAATATGTTTTTCACTAATATTAACTAGGGTTTTTAAGCTTTGATGAATTTTTTTTACTCAAATACTATTATTTCTCCCACTCAAAAATCACGAATGCAATTGTAAGAATAAAAATATTATTACCATAGTATTTCCAATCCAAATTTCTCATTTGAAAATTTTAAATAAGAGAAATATTTCATTCACAAAACCTAGCTAAAAGGGTGTTAAATTTGAAAATAATCAAAAACATTGTAGTGGCAAAGTGTTCACCCAATGGTTGCCGATTTGAAAAACGAAGCAGAAATTGTTTCTTTGAATGAAAACATGAAACAAAAGTTCAAAATTATATGGGAAACGGAAGAAACTGATATTATTAATAATTAGATTATATTATATATGAATCTACAAGAATATTGATAAAATATACCGATAGTCATATACTTTCAAGTAAAGTATTTTCAGTTATATATAAATATACAATTATCATATTAAAATAAATTATTTTATTCATTTTTACAGTTTTCTCATATTATATGAACTTTTTACAAACGTGTTGACCGCATCAAACATGAGTTGGTATCATCATAGATGGGTTATGGTAAAAAATCAAATCCCATAAAAATTAATAGTACAAATAATAATAAAAAAATAACAAGTAGTCTAGTGAGAAAATCAAAGCCAGTAGTTTATCAGTTTGTGATTGGTGTTTGCATTATTGTGCTTCTCTTTTTAGCTTTTTCACACGTTACAGCCAAACACGGCCTTTGAAACTGAGCCATTTCAGCTGTATATACTCGACTAGTCTCTCTCTCTCTGACTTTTCACCACATCACCCACTGCTTGGCCTTTTCGCCTAATTTTCTCCTCCACTTCGTCTTTGCCCTTGCAACAAAGGGGATTGATAGATACATAACAAGGCTCTATTTTATCCTATGAATAAAGTGAATTCTTAGGTGGATAATAATAATTAGATAAAATAGCTTTTTGAAAGCTTCCTTGCTATTGGGTATTGGTTTTTGTTTCGTTTTGTTTTGTTTTTCTTATCTGATTTTGCGTAATTGGGTATCTGTGTACTGCTAAATCGATTGGATTATTATACTATTGATTGAAGAAAATCTATATGGGCAATTTCTATTACTCAAATATTGGGATTTTCTAATTGGTTTTGATTGTTGAAGCTACTATTCGGGTGAGGTATAGCTATATTTTATTCTTCTGATTTTGCATGATTGATTATTTGGGTATTGCCTATTGATTGGATTTTATTATTGATTGAAGAAATCTGATATGGGTAAGAAAAAAATACCCAAAAAAACAGAGCTATCGGTGGAAATAACAGAGTCATCGTCAATCGGAACAGAGCAGCAACACAATATTACTCCTAGGAAAAGGGGAAGACCGAGAAAAATCGTTGAGAAGACGGAGAGTGAAGAGAAAGATAGCAAGAGAGCTAAAGGGGATGAAGATGAAAGCGAAGGGGCGAAAGAAGGGGAAACGTCGTCGTCTTTGAAGAAGGAGAAATCCGAAGAAACAGAGGAGGAGCCGAAGCCCAAAAGCAGAGCAAGGCGTAAGAGCAAACCACGTAAGAGTAGCTCAAAATAATTTTAATTGGATTGGAAATGGTTTTAATTTGTTGTTTTTGGCTTTTTCGGGTGGATTAATGCATGCAATGAGCAAAGCTCAAAAACATTGACAATTTATTATTGTTCTTTTCATCTTTATTTGTGTAGCTCAGTTTGATTGATTGCATCTCTTTAAAAAAAAGGAAAGAAAGAAAGAAACTAGGCATATCTAGTTTAAATTTAAGTTTTTAAGTAAAAAATATAAAAAAAAAAATCTTAAATTAAAAATTGAGAATTTGAAATATCAAGTTCAAAAGATGGAATGTATTATGCTGGTGTTAATTTCCTAGTTTTGTGTTTTTTTTTTATTTTTCAAATTTCATGGACATCATTTTGTCAAGTTGTAACAATCATGGGGAGCATCAATATATGTTTGGTCTCTAATAATAATAATAATAATAATAGATCAATGTTTTCATTTTTGCTAAGTATATATTAGTTATCAATGTTTACCAAAGCTATTGACTGAAATAGGAGTACAAAAAAAAATAAAAAATAAAAAATAAAAATACTCCTATATGAAAAAGTAATTAATTATACCTTGCTCTCTCTACTTTGAAGAAGTCTCACTTTGGCCCTTGTATTTGAGTTTTATAACTTTACTAGATTTTCCTTGTTTCTTGTTTATTGAAGAATGCAACCTTGCTTTGAATTTTAGTTTACGTTCTATTGAATATCATAAATTTTTAGTATGAGTGTCTAAAATTCTAATTTAATAATAATAATAGACTGTTCGTAAAATGACGACACTCCCCTCAGAGAAACGAGAAGGTCTTCCTTTTATAGCCTATTAAGTTACTAAATCATTTGTCTACAATTAATCTAGAACCTTTTAGAATTTTCTTGATCATTCTCCTTCCGGAAGCTTTCACAATCTGTATATTTTCATATTATACCTGAATATATAAGAACACAACAATAATATGGTCTAGAAGCTTATAATTCCGAAATGCTTTTTGACACGAAAGGTTTTGTAAAGCCCAAACCCGGTGAGATACGTAAAGAATACATGCGAGAAACAAGACTCAAAAGTTTCATTGAGTTATTGTAATAAAAATGTGACAAACAAGTAGTAAGTTTAATTGAATTTTCCTAAGTAATGGATTTGATTTCCAATAGAGCACTTTTAAATAATAATTTGAAAATGATAGGTGTTGGAACATGTGAATGAGACGGGAGTGAGGACCAACGTATTAATTGGGAGCGCAAATAAATAGGGTGTATACATACATTCGAACCACGGATCGAATAGATTTGGACTAGAGTGTGACTTTTGTAAAAGGGTGGGGTAAATGATGAACGATTTTGAAAAGTGGGGACTAGATGGCGCAAGAGAGACCGATGGTAAGACGAAGCATAATTGTGTGGTATTTGGTTGGTTGGCTGGCTGACTGACAGTGCCAGCTCACTTCCCATTGGGAAATTTGTTTGTGTTCACTGAATGCAAGCATTACAACTGTGCTATTAAAAAAGTAAATAAATTATATAATCTATTTGATAAAAATATGATTATATATTAATTTTAATTAAAAAAAATACATAATTGTAGATAAAATGAGAATAAGATAAATATTATTGACATTATTATTTTGGTTAATGGTAAAAAAATAAGAAATTGCATGATACTTGTAAAAATGCCCCACAAAAAATGTAAAAAATTGTTGAAAAACAGTTACTTTTTATTTACCAAATATGAATATATCTTCGTGTTGGATGATGATATTACCCATAGGATTGGCCGATGAGCAATCCAACCTTAAAGAACACATGAGTATAAATTTTGATAATTTCATTTGCTCCATTTTTTTTTAATTAAGAATACCACTTTTATTTGGACACGATAATATTTAAAATTATTTTACTTATAAGTTCCCACAAACAAAATGAGCATTTATTTTTTCTCTATTAGCACCATCACCACATCAATTATCAAAATACTCATTTCCTCCTATCTATTACGCTATTTATCTTGATCTTTTTATCTTTTCCTTTTTTCATCTTCAACTTTTTAATCATTTCCATCTTCAATCCTCTTCATCTCAATCATCTTCAACTTTCTCTCATCATCAACTTTTTCATACTCTTTGTATTCGAATAATTTTTACACTTTTTTTAAGAATACATTATATCACCATTAAAGACTTTTAGAATACCATTAAAAAAATTGTGGTAGTGATGGCGTGAGCCGTGGTAGTTATTGGCGGTGCGCTGTGGTGATGATTGCGGTGCATATTGGCGGGTGGTGGCGGCGGTGAGAGATAAGAGGCATTTATGTAACTTTTCATTTTTTTAAAAAAAATAATTAATTTATTTTGATGTATTCAATGTGTAGTGCAAATAGCATGGTGGTGAAAATACACTTTTTTATTCAAATTGTAAATAGTGCCTTTAAACAAAAAAATAGTGCAATTAGAATTACTCTAAATTTTATGGAGGTGATTTAATCTACGTAAAAAAAAAATTACACTATAAATTTAATACTAAAATTATAAATAAAAAATTTTCTCGTAAAAATTTTGGCAAAAAATATTATCAGAAACAGCATTGAATCATCCCGTTAAATCCTTTTCAAATCCAAAGGGTCAATGCAGCAAGTTGACAAGTGGAGGTGAAAAAGAAGAACAAAAAATCCACCGCCTCATAAATTTAATAGCAAATGCATACAAATTAGCTATTTCAAAAAATTATATAAATTAATTTTGTTTGATTCATAATTATCTATATCATCATATTTTTTTTTTTATCTTCCTACAAAAGGAAGGTGATGATGTGATTAAGTACTAGTTACATAAAATTAATTTATATAAATTTTTGGTATAACTAATTTTTATTGCTTTCTTTTCCTCAATTAAAATATACAAGTGGCCAATTAGAAAATGCATGAACCGACATGGACAGAGCCGCGAAAAAGAGGAGGAAGAAGATACGCTTGAATGGTCAAAGAAAATTAAAATATTCATAGAATATGTACCACCAAAAAAGTAAAGAAACGCAGTCATCTGATTAGGTTTTAAATTAGCCACTAGAAACTAGTAGAGTTTGAGGGTGATTATTAAAACATTTTCCTATAAAGTCATATAAAAGGAGTCATCTAAAAGGAGTTTTTATAATAATTATAATAATTATCATTATTATTATTATTAAGACGATGTGGTAAATTATTATGGGATGCTAATCTACACTTAAAAATTTCTAAATTAAAATATGGGATATTAGGTTCTGTAAGATTACTAGAGGTTGAGGCTCCACCAAACCTACTTTCAGCGAGAACATAAAGCTTTCTTTCAATATGACCTTGGACTCGTTCCACATTATTAAGGATTTTTTCTTAAAAATTGTAATTTGAAGTATTTGATAAACGCTAAAATATATGCTTTTAATATTTTCTTTCTACTTTTTAAGATGTGTTTTTAGAAGCAATCTTAGAAATGTTTTGAAAAATTGTTTATATTTTTTCTTTCATTAATTATCATAATAATCTCAATTATATTTATTGCATTTTCCATACATACATATTTTTATTTTTTTTACAATAAAAAATATTACTTTACCAAACGTAATACTACTTGTCAAAATAGCTTTTAAAATTTATTTACCAAATACTTGGATTATATCATATTATACCCTTTTTTATAATAAACTTTCAAAAATAATTTTAGTAAGCAAATTTTAAAAAACACTAATATTTCCAAACTAGGCCTAAGAACAGGGTTCGGGAGCTGCATGTCCATCCGCGCATTGATAAAAACACCAATGATTCAAATGAGCATAGTGAGGCTGCACAAAAATTAAATGAAATGACATTTTTAATTTGTACCATTAAGTTTTTTATCTAACATCCCACATATACTTAAAACCCGCTGTAGCCCTTGAGAACTGTGGGCCAATTTGGAATTGCTTTTTAATGCCTACTTTTATTTTTTTTCTTGAAAATTGTATCTTGAGGTGTTTGATAAACTCTAAAACACTTATTTTTTAATAATCTACTTCGATTTTCTATGGGTGGCTTTCGAAGTAGCCATAGGGGTGTTTTGAAAATATGTTTCGGCTTTTTCTTTTATTAATTCTATAATAAACTCAAATTTTAAATTTTATTTACCAAACATGTAATACCTAAAAACTTCTCCTTTTTGGTGACTCTATTTCAATAAATTAAAGTATATTATGAGGTAATTTTTGTAGTTACAGTTGACCAAAAAGACTAGTGGTTTATAAATTAAAATTATTGAAAGATGGACAGTAAGAATTTAGTACTCATGGGACTGCCTATAAAATAAGTAAATGATATAAATAACTTATTTCTAATTGGTGTACCTTTATGAATTTTTTGATAATTTTTGGAGATTTCTAGACTTGACTTTGGAAAAGAAAAGAAAATATTATATAATAATATATATGTATGTGTGCATATATATATATATATATATGAGGCGGTGAAACCCTCACCCCATCACGTGTGTTTTATATATATGTATATATAAGAAAGGCGAAACAAACATAAATAAAGATAACAAATGGCGAAAAGAGAAAAAAAAGAAAGAAAATTAAAAAATAACTCTGTTTTTGAACCGTCAAGCGTAAAACAAAAGTAAATACTTATTTGTGCTCTACACAAAGCTATGAACGCGTTGATATAGTTATGTTCGTTGGTTGCTCATCTCGATTTTCGTGCCAAATTGTTAGGGCATCGTTTATCAATTTTAATTTTATATATGACCTCGTTGCACTGTGTTGTACATATTTAATATAGATCTTACTACTGTAGGTTGAACTGTTTCAAAGCAATAGCAGAGTTATAAGCCGTTAATATCAATAAACAGGTGAGGTTACGAAATTTAATTGTAAACTTTACGATAAATTTAATTACATGCAATTTTATGAATTGTTGACTTAATAGTGTAAAAAAAATGCATTTAATTATATATAAATGTTTGACACTGATGTGAACACTATATTGAGTGTAGAATTGGGAGTTGCCGGCGAGATTATGAAACAAACATAGTTATATGGTAAATTAGCCTTTTTCATAATGGGTTCAGGGTTTGAGATTGTGTTTTGAGTATGTCCTAAAGGTCCGGGGTGCGTTAGAGTGAATGTTCCTCCCTCAGTGTTGAGCGTTTGATCAAACGACATTCTATAATCATTTATTCGTATTAATTGGGTTGTGTTATTTCTTACCTCTTGCGTGTATATATGTTCGTATATCTATATATTCACACAGGTATTGGGCAACATGGTTAGTTCATGTGATAATGGATAGCTGAGTTTATTTGGGAGTCAACATGTTACTAAGCAAAGCATTGTGAACTAGGGAGCGGCTCTATGACTCAGTTAGAGTTTTGTTACTTTTATTTTGTTAGTAGCATGTACATATATTATGACACTTATAGTTTTTTTTAGATCGCTATTATGTATATTGCGTACTGTTTTTCAAGGTGCATTCTCTCTGTGGTTGTTATCATATGCACCTTACGTTTATATATATATGCACAATTGTATTTTGATGACGTGTCATATTTGGTTGGTGTGATGTGATACTGAAGGTTTTCTTTTATTGTTAAAGTCTTTAAAAAAAATATTTAATTTACGTATCCGGTTCTCGAGTAGTCTCGTAGGGCAACGAGTTGCTTGGGGGCTGTTACAAATTTAATCTTGTTACCCCAAGGTTTTAAAATTAAAATAAATTATTTTTTATGATTACAAATTTGTGAAAATTAAACAATTTCT
>MKEJ01005103.1:0-15469 GCA_001753735.1 Embelia ribes | reverse complement strand
TTAGCTAGTCTTTCTTTTTCGGAGGAAATACATTTGGAAGTAGAGTACTCCCTTGTCATTCACAACTTTCTCGACGTGTTACTATATCTTAGTAGACTCCTTCCTTTGCGAGAGGTGGAGTTTAAGATTGATCTCATTCCCGGTACTTAGCCTATTTCAATGGCACTATATGTTTGGCGTTGAAAAGGATGGAGGAGACGTAGGTACAAATCAATGACTTCAACTTGAAGTCGAAGGGATTTATTAAGACGAGTTCATGACCATGGGGAGATTAATTATTGTTTGTAATAATGAAGTACGGGTCAATGCAGATTTGCATTGATTACCGGAAGTTGAATCGGGCAACTATCAAGAACAAGTATCTGCTACCTAGAATTGATGACCTTTTCGATCAATTTTGGGGTTCGATATTTTTCTCCAAGATCAATTTATGTTTGAGGTATCATCAACTCAGAGTTTAGGAGGTAGATATTGAGAAGACAACTTTTTGTACTCATTATGGGCACTTAGAGTTTCTCGTGATGCCTTTCGATTTCACTAATGCCCCCATGGCATTTATGGATCTAATGAATCGTGTCTTCCATCAATACCTCAATCGTTTCATAGTGGTGTTCGTCAACGACATACTCATTTATTCGCCCTCGGATGAGGCATATCATAAATATATTCGTATTGTATTGTCGACGCTTTAAGAAAATAGGCTTTATACCAAGTTTTACAAGTGTGAATTCTAGCTACGGGAAGTACGTTTCATTGCTCATGTTGTATCAGAGGGTGGTATTTCGATGGATCCTTCTAAGGTTGAGGCCATTACCAATTGGGAATGATTGAAATTTGTTTTCGAAATTTAGAGATTCTTAGGCCTTGCAGCCTACTATCATTATTTCATGAAAATTTTCTCTCGTTTAGCTGCTCCTTTGACAAAGCTCAATTGACAGGGTGTCATTGAATGGAGTCGTTTCTTCGTTTGAAGGAGTTACTAACCTTGGCTCTAATTCTGATTATTCCGGAGCATGGACTTGGGTATTTGTGTACCGTAATACATCTAAGGAGGGTCTAGGTTATGTATTGATGCAGATCAGGAAAGTGATTGCTTATGCTTCAAGGAAGTTGAAGATTCATAAGCAAAATTATCCGACACACAACTTAGAGTTTAGGGCCTTGGTGTTCGTATTGAAATGTTAGCGACACTATCTCTACGAGGAAAAATTTGAGGTATATTCGGAATCACAAGTCCTTGAAGTACATATTCACTTAATGGGACTTGAACATGAGGCAAATGAGGTGGATGGAATATCTTGAGAAGTATAATTTTGATCTCAAATATCATCCCGAGAAGGCAAATGTCATGGCGGATGCATTGAGTGACAAGACTCAGTGTACTATTGCTTGCCTTGCGGTAGATGAGTGGAAGATGCTCCGGGTATTGAATGAGTTCGGGTTAGAATGCGTGGAGGTGGAGGGTCAAGATACCTTATTCGTTATAGTAGCTCAACCCACCTTAATTACAAGTATGATCGAGGCATAATGTATTAATGATGAATTGGATGCCTATCGAGTTCGTGTCTATAGTGACCATGGCCCTGATAAATAGACTCTTTTAGAGTATAGAGGTTTGCGATTTCAAAATCGCCTATTTGTGCCCAATTCTATTTATGATGAGGTTCTACGATGATCTCATCATTCTCTTTTGACTGTGCACCCTAGTAGCACAAAAATGTATCGTGATGTTACAAGTCAATTCTAGTGGCTCAGTATGAAGAAAGACGTGGTCGAATTCGTAGCGCGATGCCTTACTTCTCAACAAGTAAAGGCTGAACACAAGCGTCCAGAGGGATTATTTCAACCATTGTTGGTTCCCAAGTGGAAATGAAAACAAATAACAATGGACTTCGTTGTGGGTTTGCCAAAGTCGAAGAGAGAAAATGACGTTGTATGGGTTATCATAGACCATTTGACAAAATCTGCACATTTTCTTCTAATTCATATGACTGATTCAGTTGAAAGACTCTGTCGGTTATATATTGATGAAATCATTTAATTACACGGGGTTCTGGCATCGATTGTTTCAAATCGAGATTCCCGTTTCATTTTGCGTTATTGGTCAGGTCTCCAAGAATCTTTAGGGACAAAACTTTCATTGAGTACGGCTTTAATATGCAGATAGACAGACAATCAGAGCATTCTATTCATACTCTCGAGGACATGCTCCGGGCATACATCTTTGATTTCAGAGGATAGTGGGAGAATCATCTTAGTTTGATCGAGTTTACTTATACCAATGGTTATCATGCAACTATCGATATAGATCCTTTTGAGGACTTATACGGGAGACCTTGTAGCTCTCCTATCTGTAAGGTGGAATTTGGTGATAGGGCATTATTGGGGCTAGATTTAGTTCGAAAAATGACCCAAAATGGGCAACTGATAAAATAATACTTGGAGACAGCGCAGAGTAGGCATAAGAGTTATGCGGATATTCGGAGGCAGCCTTTAGAATTCAAAATTGGGGATCATGTATTCTTGAAAGTTTCCCCTAAGAAAGGAATTATGTATTTCATTAAAAAAGGGAAATTTTCCCCTCGTTTTATCGGTCTATTCTTCATTCTCGATAGAGTTGGAAAAGTAGCATATCGTTTGGCCTTGCAACTGCATCTTTCAAGTATTCACCCTTTATTTCATATTTTGATACTCTGGAAATATTTACAGGATCTCTCGCATGTTCTTGATTTCGATGATTTACACATAGACGAAGACGTGTCTTATGAGCTTCTACATATTCGAATCTTAGATTCAAAGGAACAAATATTTCGTCGTCGTAGCAATTGGTTGGTAAAAGTACTTTAGAAGTATCATAATCATGAGGAGGACACATAGGAGTAGGAGGAGGAAATGAGCACCAAATATCCGAACTTGTTCATGGATTATGATACGTTCCTATTCTTTTTCATAGATACGCTAATTTTGGGGACAGAATTTCCTAACATGGAGATGATGTAATTTCCTGGGAAATTCGTAAAAATTTTTTGGAATTAAATAATATTATTAGTTACCCTTAATGATATTATTGATACTCATCGTTGTAATCGTAGTCATTGTTCGTTATATTCGTAGTTGACGTATATATTCCGTAGTGTATATGCATATCATAGTCAAGGACTATGATTCGTTGTCATGGTGATGCATTCATAGTTTAGCATCTATCTCGTGGTCATAGAGTATATTTCGAGTCTATAGGAATTCATTCGTAGTGGTTTCGGTTGTTGTTTCGGGGGTTTCATCAGGGTTCGTTGATAATGGTGTTAAGTCGCGTATATCGAATTCTAGGCACTTAAACTCTTTTTTGAAATTTGTTTTACACTTTTATTAGTATCTATAAGTGATTCCAAGTATTTTTGGAAATTTTTGGCCAAAGTGGTTTGAACCTAAAATTCTAGTGGCTCTGATTGATCCAGAAGTGATTGGATTGATCCAAAAGTGCAGTTCGATCAATCTAAGTCCAGTTGCATTGATCCAACTGGTCAATATTGGATTAAAAATTGTTAACTCAAATTACTTCTTCCCTATTTATCATATTTACAAACCACGAAGTAGAGAAAGAGAGAGGGTGAGTTTTTCAACCTTTGGCTTGATTCATCTCATTCCACTCACTTCTCGAGGATCAAAATTTGACTTTTAAGAATTTTCGTCTCGCTGTGCTCATTTTGCCATAAGTTTTCCTAACTTTCATTCTCGTTGATTTTTCCTCGATTTTTCATGTCATTATGGCTCGTGAAAATAAAATAGTCTATCTTCTTTCTAATGCCTTATGGACCATCTTCATATCTAGGTTCAAGATTATTTGAGATCCGTAACTAGATCATTCCCGAGGCGCAAGAAGAGGGCTTTGGGGGAAACTTGCTCAACTCTTTCGGGAGCATTTAGGAGGCTTTGTATGTACAGGTAGATTGTGGAAAGCAATTATATATCGAGAATGTAGGTGTGTTGATTTACATTCATGCATATTTTTGTAGGGGCTTATTTATAGACAATATTATGATTTGAATTAGGTGGATTATATTCGTAGTAAATTGTAGCATTGAATTGAACAATTTTATATCATAATATTGTTATATGAATATCATGGAAATTATATGTATTATTTTCTAATAATAGCATATAATATGATCATAGGTAAATGTCGTGGCATTTATATACATTTTTTTCCAATTAGATCATATATATTATCATGTTAAATTATCATGCAAAATGATATATGATTACATTCATTTTATCATGACATTCATGACATTTCATAAAATTAATAATGTATCATTAACATTATTATCGTGGAATGATTATATGATTACACTCATTATATCATGATTCGAAGTCGTCGAATTGTATTTGGAGGCATTTGTAATATTCGTGGACCTTTCGTGATAAATTATTTAGAACAACATAGTTGTTCTAGTTGTGGATTTTTGTAGTTTTCGGGTCTTATATAGGCATGCCTATCGTAGAATAAAATCATAGCCATTAGTGAAATCCAAAAGGCATGAATATTATGAATTCATTGTTTTATGGCATTATTTCATGCCATTAGCATAAATAGGAAATTGATTCATTTTCTATTTCTTTCCAGGATACATAGTCTCGACTTTATAAAATTTATAGAAGCCAATTAAGATCATATAACCTCATCGTAAAAAGCAGAAAACCAGATATGGGATACATCCATTTCTTACATCACACTCGGTGGTGGATCAATGAAGGTTAGGTCACGTCGCATTTGGTGGTAGACCTTAGCATTTTTTAGAACTCGTAAAGATACTAGTCCCACTTTTTGTCATTATCGTGGTCATTGTCGTAGTCGTATCATGGTCGTAGCATTAGTTAGTCACATACACTCATTATTATACATGAGCATACATGTTATATTCGTAGTATTCATAGCTTATTCATGTTCACATTACATGACTATCGTGGATTAGTATGATCATTTACTTATCTCCATAGTATGTTCATATTTTATTTTCGTTGTAACATGTACATATTTATCGAAACTCCATAGTCTCATATATCATTATTGATTAGCTATCTAACCCATTTACTTTTCTCCCACCCTATATCAATATTATAATGTTATAGGTTCGAAGGCTAAGGATGAGAATGCTTAGGCGTGGATTTGGAAATGGCTAGTAGCATTTCGTAGTTGTAGACTATTTCTGCATGTATATTTTGTTATCGGAGGTTGTAGCAATGTTGTATATGTACACTTATTTTATCAAGCATTTAGCTTGAGTTTTCTTTTGTGTAGTATTGGTATTGGCCTTACTACTTTTTATTTTGTTGCGTATGTATATGTAGACTGAGGGTGAACTATAGTTGCCACCATAGGTGCTGCAATTATTAGTTTGGACTGTATGTACATATATCATACTTTGTTTTATATGGGGATCGTGGGAATATGAATGGACTATTGTACCTATTTGCATATTCATATCATTATTTATTGATTTATTTTCTTATTACAATCAGTATCTCACGTCCCCAGGTTTTTATGGGGAAATTCGGGCATGATATTATGTTTCACCCTAAGTCCATCTTACTGGAGAGTGCAAGAGAATATTATTGAGTAACATCTTGGCACCCGTTAGGACTATGTTTAAACCATTATTCTATCTTTTCCCATTGGTTATCAAACTTTGATCTACCTATCATTACTTTTCCTTTCTACAGCTGGGATCAAGGCTTTGCGGCGATACCATTTTTGACCTCAACTCAGTGCTATCCTTCTTACTATCTATGAGATTTCCGGTGCACCCCATTTCCACTTTTGATATCATAATCCTTTCCTTTGCTACTAAAATTTTCTTCTTGCTATTGCTATTTCTATCCTTCTTTTCCCCACTATTCTATTCTTGGTACTATAACCTTAATCGCCTTCAATTGGTATTTCTATTCTTTTATGCACCTCTATCTACTGCAGTTGCATTACGTTTATCCAATTCGTTATTATTGACTTTTAGATTTTCTAATCTGAGCGGTGTTATTATCAATTTTTCATGAGTCATGTTACTGTTGATTTTTGTCTTGTCCATATAAGGTTATGAGGTTTCCCTTTCCAATTTGAGAGCGAGTTCTTTTTATCTGAACATCACCGAATTAGAAAATGAAATTCTAGTGTCCAAGATTGATAGCCACTTCCCTTCATGTCCATTTTGAGAGAAGTGTTAGAATATATTTAGATTTGTTAATATTGGATTTATTTTCTAAAAAAATATTTTGTTTCCTAGTTATATTGAGATTTGATTTTATTACCATTATTTAATTTGATCTTATTTATATTTTTTGTGCAATACTTATTAACTCTATGTATACATGTAAAATCAATAAAAGTCGTCCACTGTCTATTAAACTAGACAAAGTATTTCACATAGAGGCCAGGTTAGAAGAAAAAGGAAAAATAAATGACAAAACCAAACCCAAATCGAATCCCATGTCCGACCAAATTGAGGCTATGCAAAAGACTTCAGAGGCTGACAAAACACAAAAGGTCGAGGAATGAAGAAAAGATAGGCACAAACCCTTTCTAAATAAATTTGATTTTGATGTTCTTCTAGAACTCAAATTGTTTCTACATATAGAGGGTTGGAAATTTTCCAGTATCAAACTGAGGCTATCTACATACATGAGAACATCAAATTGCCGAAATTGTAAATACTCCAAAGCATGATATAACAGAATTTTCTTCAAGTACACAGGAGAACTGATCCTTTCTTCGTCAACATAAAATAATAATAATAATAACAATAACAATAACAATGACAATAATAACGATAAGAATAAGAATAATAATAATAAGAAGAAGAACAACAATAAGAATAATAAGAATAACAATAATAACAATACTAAGAATAATAAAAATACTAATACTAATACTAATACTAATAAGAAGAAGAAGAATAAGAAGAAGAAGAAGAAGAAGAACAATAGCAATAGCAATAGCAATAGCAATAACAATAAAATAATAATAATAATAATAAATTCCATGCATATATGTATGCACTTCTTATAATAACTACCAGGTTTAAGAAAGTGCTCAGTGTTTCTCTCTGACTTTTTCCTCGTTCTGTATGATGCTGCTGTTGCTCTCCAACAGGTCTGCACTTGAGCAGAAAAAGCTTGTCCAGAATTTACAACATGGAGCTATTGACTATGATCAGCCACCAGAGGCACCTAGTAATAATACAGACAGCTCTAAGCCTGTTGGCCTTGGCGCAAAGGTAAAACTTATTTGTATGACACTTGGAATATTGCTCTCGATGTGCACAAGATTCACGCAGACAAATTCATACTTTTGACTGAAAAATATAGATTGGGATAGGAGTTGCTGTTGTGATCTTCGGCTTTGTTTTTGCTCTTGGAGACTTCCTTCCAACATCCAGGTATGGCACTGACTCTAGCAAACCGTGCATCCAAGGGTCAAAGCTTTGTATTGGCAATTTGACATGTTGTTTCAGTAGCAAAAGTATACTTCAGAAATTGGAGTAGTAAAAAGATGTCCGGAAGCATTTACCACTACAACACAAATGTATATGTTTTGTAATAATTTCTTTTTCTTAAGCCTCCAGAGATTTATTGTTTGGATGTATACAGAAGTTCGGTCTTCATTTTATTTCAACTTAATTAAGGAAACTCTTGGGAGTACTGATGATTGCTGGTGGTCCATTTTCATCCTCTGGGGATGAAAGATCACTTCCACATCCTAACAAAATGTTCCACCTAAAAAATGTGAATTTTTTTTCTGACTAGTTGGAAGATACCACTGAATGATAGTACTTTCAACTTATATCTTCGGCTTGGATCTATTCTCTTTGGGTTTATCTTCAGCTTTGATTGCCAAAAGGAAGTTTATTACCCCATATTTATTTCCTTGTTACAGCGATACTCCTAGTGAGAAAGCCACAGTTGTTGATAGTAAACTCTCAGCGGAAGAGATGAATACTCTGCAGGTAATTTGTTTTGAAAAATAATTCCAAGTATATTTAATTGTAATAGTTCACGAGTGTAGTAGCATCTGCTTAACTTGAGGATGTGTTTCTGCTGCTGAGCATCAGAAAGTACCAACTTCCATTATTGTCATAAATCATAATCTTCCACCTTTGCTTTCATTTCTTTACCTTTAGTAACTTATTGCGGGCCCACATGCACTATATTTTACCATGTTTCAGTCGAAGTGCGACGCATCTAGCAGAATTTGCCTTCAAATGCTGTGTGCTTCTTCTCTCTAGAATATCTTCTACATTTTCTTCATTTTACTTTGCCAAATTCTGTTTTTGGGGTTTGCCCTTGTTTTGATCCCATTCTCTTGTACGTGGACAGAATCATTAAATAACTCCATTAACAAAGTTGTACATGACGATTGGCAGGCCCGCCTTCAACAATTTGAGCCGTCGCTTACTGTCACCCCGAAAGATCCAATAGCTGTGGAGGCAAGTGGTGATGCATTATATGCACATTTAATATAGTTCTATCGCAAGCTTTTTGTGGTGTGATTTTGTGTGCTATCTAAATAATCTAGATTTAACAAGAAAGGAGCAGAAAGAGGACGGTTTACGTGTGTTTTGTTTTTTCTATTTGATGGGTCGTGCACTTCTCTCTGTCATTTGTAGTTCCACACGTTCTTTCCTTTTCTTTCCCTCTAGCCAACTACATTTCATAAACATTTACTTAAAGAAGGAAAGCAAGAACATACTCAGTCTCGATACAAATGTAGGAAAGCAAGTAGATCAAATATGTTCCATTTATTTCTTCACTGTGGAGATTTTTGCATTACTGTTTTGTGACTCTCACGATTGAGGTCATGGAATCAGTATTACAATAAGCACATGTGTGCCATCAACCAGAAGTGTATTTCGGTATGCTCTACACCATGGTCTTTCCTTGCTATACTCTTGTAGGTTTTCCCATTCCTTCTTTTAATATTTTTTACTTACATATTCTCACCAATACTTTTGGTTTTAACATGCTGATATAATATATTCCTTGCGTTCTCTTTGTAAACTTGGAATAGATGCAGATAACAGTTTGATTATATTCAGGGAGCTGCTGTTACATTAGCGGAACTGGGAGATTATTCTAGGGCTTCCTCTTTGTTGGATGATCTGACTAAGGTTTGTATCAGCTTGCTTGGTTTTGTAAATTTAGTCCTTTGCATGCAGAAGTTCGTCAAGCAGATAACTTATTCTCTGAGTCAATCTTGTTTTACAGATGAAACCAAATGATCCTGATGCTTTTCGGTTGCTTGGTGAAGTTCGATATCAACTCAAAGATTATGAAGGCAGTGCAGCTGCATATAAGAGGTCTGCAATGGTTGGTATGCTCAAGCAAAAGGGAATTTTTAACTTGTAAAAAGTCGCATATCTTGAGGCTGTCCCCATCGAGATGTTCCGTCACTCTTTCAGCTACTTTATAGGGGAATTTACATTTTCTTTAGCTTACAATTTTGTACCACAGTTGTGGTGGAATGTAAACACTGTACAGTATCACGTTCAAATTTTTTTTCTTGGTTTCATGAGGATGCCTGAGGAGATCTAATATATTAGCTTTGTCAGAACGTTTACAACGTTGTCGTTAACTGTCAGTTACTTGACAGGTCTCTAAAACAATAAACTTTGAAGCTTTGCGAGGCCTGACAAATGCACTTCTTGCTGCTAAAAGGCCAGATGAGGTTGGTTTATTTACTCATGAAATCAATTGCCATTAAAACCTACATTGTGATTTGTGACTGGATTGAGATCATATTTATCATGACTGAAGTCACTGAACTGGACATTTAACCGCCACATCCATTCTTGGCACAACCGATGAGTCAATCAGAATTATAGATTATTAATATATTTATCATATATTAAATGAAGCAATTAGTTACCTGTGAGAACTTGCTAACTGTATATGCAGGCTGTTCAGGTCCTTCTGGCCTCTCGTGAGCGATTGAACGCAAAAATTTTGGCTGATGGCCAAGCAGAGTTGAAGGAGGTCGATCCTATTCAGGTGGGTTGTGGTTAGCACAACATGCCTCCATCTGTCTCTATACAGCCAGCCTATTCAATATATGTATACGTGGCTCCACGTCTTCGCGTTTCTTCTGTGTTTTCATGTCTTTTTATGGATTTTCATTGGTTATCATTCGATCAAGAGATGTCATCATCTGCTTCAATCCTTGTCTTACTTAAAATTATTTCTGCCACAAAGGGATGTGGTGTTACATGAAATATCACGTAAAGTGACCGGTTTTCTGCATGCCAAATCTAGTTTCCGCACCTTACTACCCTCCATTTGCTCCTACTACCTTCCATTTTTTATTTTTTTATCTTTCCCTCATTTATAGCCCTCTAACCTTATACACAATGCGCTCTTTTTGCATTTTCAAATGTTCTTTTTTTGGTGTGAATCTTTATATAGAGTTAATTTCCAGGTTGAGTTGCTCCTTGGAAAAGCATACTCAGATTGGGGTCATGTCAGCGATGCTGTATCTGTCTATGATGAACTCATTTCTATCCACCCTGATGACTTTCGAGGCTACTTAGCAAAGGTACATTTGTGTCTCTTTAATGTTTACTAGGCCATGTAAGACGTGAAAATTGTAGCAAACATAAATTGGACTTGTCTATATCCCTCTAACGTCTTTCCGGTTAGTGCCCGGAAACAACAATGTCAAGTTAATTCATTTCTACTGATGATCAGAAATCATTTGGGCATGCTCAAAAGATTCTTAGCTTGCTTTATTGACTCTTGGGGATTACCCGCATCTTCAATTTGTGTTCCCCTTTAAATTTTCATGTGGAAGAAAATTTATGTTAGCTGTTGGTCTATTATGAGGTTCCCACACTGCAGGGAATAATTCTGAAGGAAAATGGGAGGCCTGGAGATGCAGAGAGGATGTTCATACAGGTATGTGTGAGATTTAATCTACAAATTGCTTGCAGAAATCACAGGCATAATTGTGTTTCCTTGTTTATTGTTACTACTACGTAAAAATTGAAGATGTTTTGATTGGTTGAAGCTGCATGCAGGCACGGTTCTTTGCACCGGAGAAGGCCAAGGCACTTGTGGACCGTTATTCAAGAAAATGACATCTGTTCGTGGTTTCTGCATAGTTTCATCAATGGCCTTCTTGCTTTTACTTGGTTGTGTTGGTGACCGGAAGTGGAAATTAGACAACCAGTTCAGTTGCCAATAACTTAACAACCTTTGGATGCACAAATTATTGGCTATATTTCAAAACTGTATCTTATCCAGTTGTCTTGGTTATTTTACGTGTTCATGAGTGGACAGATTGGTGCTTTATCTGTTAATGATAATAACTTATCATTAATAAAAGAAAGTCAAGTAAATCGTCAGGTTAAAATCTGAACGAGAATGCTGTTGCAAAACTGACATGGAGTCTTGGTTCCTTGTCCATTACCGCCTAATTAACGAGGGAAAATGCATCTTCTGCAAGTAGTTAATGAGCAGCTACCATGTGATTAATTCATAAATTATCTGATGAAACTATTTTCTCCATCTATAAATTCTTGATAAGGGAAAAAAGATACCCTTTGAAGGAAAAGACTTGGACCGCCAGGGAGGCGCAGACAAGTACAAGTTTGAAAATAAGCACAGGACAAGCGCACCACAACTTCAACTTCCATTTACAACAACAAACATAACACGTGCAATACAGTTTTTTTTGGCAGCATTTACCATTGGAACAGCTAATGTTGACGAGCCAAAAACTAAAAGTTGGGCATCTACTACAATAGTAGGTTAAATGTTATCCTCTAAAGCTGTTGAGTCTCTCCGCCCAAGGAAGAGTGTCGAACTTGCACTAACCAACTGTGAATTCTCTGCAAGCATGTATATGCAGAAGAGGCATAATCCTGCCAGTAAGAATACATGGGATGAGTTTGATATGAGCGAATTTTCAGACGCAATAAAAACATAGAGAAAAGATGCAAAATTTTCCCCCGAGAAACCTTTACAGCCATTAGATGGAAGACGGCTTAAGAGAATCAAGAAAATCTAAAAAAGGAATACGAGATAAAGTAGAATCAGGCCATAGCCACAAAAAGATGAAAATTAGATTAAATATAAAGACTGCACCTGCTTGTGCTAAGAAGCCCATGAAGCTTTAAAGACAAGAGACAGAGTTTTCAAGAACAATACAAGCTTAGGAACATTTGAAGGAAAATTGTGGCAGGTAATTTTCACAAAATACAATGTCAAATATGGCCAAGCACTCTCCAACGAGCATGTAGTGTCAGACTCACATTTGGAGGAGCTACACAACCCAACAAGCTTACAACCTTGTTAATGAATCTTATACGCGTGATTCTACCAATTTGGGCTAAGGTGTGTAGATCCATTTTGTTGGACAAGGAAATAAAACATGGCACTGACCGGAAAAATTTGAAGACATACAGCCTTTTGCATAACAAGAGGAGAGGAGAGGAGAGAGAGGGTGGTGTATCAACCTCCACGTAAAGAACATATGAGAAGGACTATGTCCGGCCTCTCAAGTGAAGCATAAAAAACGCCACTATGCAAGTACTAAATTGAATTAGCTAATCAAAACATATATATGAATTGTGGTTAGACATATTTTCTTTTATTTTTTCTTTTCTATGTGAAGTTATTGGTTTAAAAAGGGCATAACAGTACTGAATAATGACTTGAGTGTAAGGAATAGCAAAGACAGAACAAGCAAGAGATAGAATCCAAGGTAACCTCCAAGCATTGTATCCAAATATCATTCAATTTCCTAAAAAAATAGGAGAGTTTGCTACCTTGCTCCTATTAAACTAGGGAATTCAGTTCTCCATATCCTCTACTTTAAAGTTTGATGCATAGGGGGTTATAAAACTAGGTGTTGGAAAATAGCATTGAATTCCATAAGCATCAAATTACCTCGAACCGGCAAACAATTCGAGCTTGCAATGAGAAAACTTTGAATAAGAGTAACCTAAGAGCATTCTCGCCAGCATCTCTCATTTAATTTTTAAATAAATTAAGAAACTCGTTTCTCTTACAAAATAGAAATTGGCCACGTCGGGACTTTATAAAGAACCATTTTCTTTAGTATTGATAAATTAATAATGGAATGAAGAGAGAAAGAAAGCAGTAGTCTCTAGGAAGCACTATACCTGCATAAGCAACCGTAACACCAGCGACCAATCTTCCCAAAACAGAAAGCAAGTATAAACACAGAACCACCTGTAATATTTATTATTGGTTTTTAAAAAAAAAAGAAAGAAAGAAAGAAATGAAAAAGAGGGAGTGGATTATGCCTTGCAAAAAAGGCGCTTGTCATGGCCGGTGGCAGCGACACGCAAGACGGACTCGGCAGCTCCAATAGTGTTGGCAAAGTTAGCAAAAAGGGTATTAGCCCATTCCTGAGTGATCTGCCATTCAAGTGGATCCACTGGCACCCTGTATCATACATAAGATGAAGATGCGTTGCGTGCAAGGAAGATAGATAGAAAATAGGGTTATTTATTATAACACTAGTAAGAAAGAGATAGAGAGATAGAGATAGATACGAGATGCTGAGGTGGCGGAAGAGGAGGCCGAGGATGGCGAGGGAGGAGAGGAGTACGATGAAGACGTCGGAGATGAGAGAGATTATGCTGGAATTCCTGTAGGCGCAATGATAGTAGACCAAACTACCTACGCTCAGAATCATCATCACCCTCATCATCCTATTATTATTATTATTAGGATTGTTGTTGTTTTTAGCCCTCTTTTTCCCCACTCCCACTTCTCCTCCTCCTCCTCTATTATTGTTCATGACGCTGCTGCTCTGCCCTCCCACCGCTTCCTCCATCTCTCTCTCTCTCTCTCTACCGAGCTTGCTTCTTTCCACCACCGCCGCCTGCCCCCTCCCTATTTATATATATACATATACAAAGGCTTATTATTATTCAACATTCTATCATAACAACTACCATTATGTGCGTACTCCCTCTACAAATAACAACCATACCTTTTTTATTATTATTATTATTGGTGGTATTGATTCACTTTTTATTTTATTTTGTAATGCATAATCATTAGAATAATAGGTGCATTTTCAATTTTACTCTATGATCATTACAATAATAAGACAAGAGATTTTAAGCGTATTTATGACCTTTTCTATTTAATTTAAAATTGGAAAATATTATCTTTTTATTTTCATTTAAAATTATTTCCCAATTTGGTTGTGTCAATTATTATTCATAAAAGGAGTAGAGAGCGAGAAACTTTTTTTATGCTTAACTAAGATTTTAATGTTTACATTGAAAAAAGTTGATCTTTCAATAGATAAATTGCCAACTGATATCTGCATTAAAAAAAATTACTGTAAATGTTTCTATATATATAGATATAAATAAAAATATTAATATAGATTTGTGTTTTTTTTTTTAATATATATCTGCCTTTAAAAGGGTTTGTCCAACTCTCAAAACCAGGACAAACTAAAAAACTTTAGCATTAAACTTGGAAGTAGAGGTGGAACAACGATGATAACAACAATTGAGTCAGAAATAATCATTCAGATGAGAAAGGTGTGTTTATAAAAATTGGTGACCCTGGCTGTGATGTTCCTTCCTTTTTGGTATTTCAGTTTTGATTTTTGTTTGGTTGTTGAAGAAGAAGAAGAAACACACACCACCACAGCAACACAACCCCATCATAATACTAGTTCCTTAGTTAGTATTCTTTTCTACTTATTCAACTCTTTTTACATCAAATTATATACATATACATCTTACACACAAATACAATATCATTCATTATACCCAACCGAATTATTTTCCATACAGTTGATTTTATTATTACACACTACTACCATAACATACCAAAAACAACATCATCATCATCATCATCCTGGATGTATATAACTTAAAAAAAACACTGCCCACCCAAACTAACCACTACTTCTTTGCAATATTTTTTCCACTGCATACACAGGATGATGAGGATTAGGAGCGGATCAAACACTCTCTGCTCAAGTAAACAAGTCATCCACATTTCCAAGCAGCTTACTCTCCCGACCCTTCAGCTTCTGCAAATATAACCACCACATATACATAAAACACAATAATTAACTTCCCTTCAAAGTACCCGTCAAATCACAACTTCATTGTTTCCAACAAAACCCTCACAAAAACAAAACAAACATATAATGTCAATGGTTAGATCATATTACAACCCTCTATATATAGGTAACAAATATATGCGCAAAAATATCACTTTTTTCCAAGTAAGATTTCAAACAAAGAAGGATGTAGTAATATATCAAAATGCACAAAAGACAAAAGGACTCCTGTAGATTAATTATCTTATCCAACGTCTGTCTCCACATGCTTTGAAACTGCTACCAGGTTAACACTAGCTATCTATCTACTATATATATACATATGGGACGGTCCAGAGAGGTTATTTCCAACGGGACGAACCC